>JAYJML010000538.1:7500-26000 GCA_035610835.1 Ophiura sarsii | reverse complement strand
TTCGGAATATTGACCTTTCGGAATAAAAACCATGAGGAGTAAAAACTGTTTGAGGCAAATATCTTTAGAAGCCATGAAGTTTCGGAGTAATGACCCTTAGGATCAGAGAACTATAGGATAAATGATTTTCGGGAAAAAAATGAAAGAAGCACATAACAATACCGTAAAGTGAAGCTAACATTGTCCTATAAATAATCTAATTTATAAAAATAAATTAATTACTATTTTAGGTGCGCTGTGAAAAGCAGAAATGTGTGGCTTGAGACTAAAATATGGTAAAATAACCCTACCCCCCCAAAAAAAAAAACCTAAGGTATTTTAGACTTAAACTGCGGCTCACACAATGTGACATTAAAGTCTAGTCGTGACAACCATTGAACACATGCAGTAGTGAATGGAGTGATGATATCGATTTCCTTTGTGTAAAACGGAAATAATGTTGAAGTTTATTGAATTAATTGTTTAACAATCTATTATTTTGCTTAGAGCTTTTAAATTATAAGGCCATATAAAAGTAAACATGTTTAGCGTCCCCGCCCCTCATATTTTTTTACTTGCTTCAATTTTCTTCATTTACGGTCATAACCTTTTTGTTCAGAGTGTTTCAGAGTTTGAGATTGTTTGCTTCCACATCCGACCGTTAGGCCCGAGCGTTTAGCCTCCAATACACCCTAACTAGATAGGCCTGGGAAAGATCAGTGTGTTTAGGGGCGTAAGCATAATCAACATAGTAGGAGGGTCATAAAATTAATCGCTTTCGTTGGGGGGGGGGGGGGGGGGCAAAAAGGTGATGACGATAAGAACATTTTTGGGACACCTCCCCCCATACCAAAGAAAACAAAGCAGCCCCTTTTTAACTCTTTACCTGACATAGACGCATTAATGCGTCAAAACGACCTTTTTACGTTTTACCATATAACTCGTTAGGCCCCTTGCAATTAAATGTGAGTTTACTGTTGCGTTTTTGAAAAGCAGGATGAGGTGACTATTTAATATTAATATTGTAATATTTTGGGGTAAAGTCACCTGATTTAATATTGTCGGCGTTTGTTACTTTGTTATAACTATTATCTAAGGTACGAATACAATTCAAATGCTGTTAATTATGTCCTACCACCACCTACTGCCTTGGCTTTGCATTTTGTTTCTTTTTTTATAAAGGAGTCTACTCATATTTGCATCCCTATTTTGAATATTAATGAGATATTCGATCAATGTTTGTAATTTTTTTTACGTTACGCTAGCTCGGAGAATTTTAAAGATGGCGATCGTAAACAAACCTGAAATATTACCCAGAATGCACTAGGAAACTCCAAAGAAGTTCGGCGGTTTTGATGTGACGTCATGCGCTGAAGCGATTGCGCAGTAATCAATTGCCGTGCCTACGAATATGCTTCAAATGCACACAATTTCAATACAAAGCGACAGTTGCAAGTTTCGTGCAGATTTTTTTACTTCCCAGAAATGTTTTGCCAATGCGGCTCATCGGCTAATTTTATCGTCAGAAAAGTGTTAAAAAGCTTATGAAAAAGCTGTAAACAACGAAATAATTAAATATTTTTATAATATTACCTATATCACGCGGGTGACTTTTGGACGCGCGCGGGCAACAGTAAACTCACATTTAATTGCAAGGGGCCTTAACCAAACATCGGTAGTATGGCAAACTATACCTTTTTGGAATCCTTGTGCTCAGCCGAACAATTTGGTATGCCTTTTAGTGCAATTGAAGGCATTTTAATTTTTGTGCCCCTGTATGGCGGCCATTTTGGATTTTGGGCTTACGGTATATTTGTCGTGCTGATCGTACACGATTCTGGTCGTTGCGCCATAACCGAATAACCCACTACAGCAAATTTGGTATCAAAATGTTCAGAATTATAATGCCCATCTCTTGAAAGCATTTTGAAGAGCTCAAGTAGTATAGTTTTCATACAGGACTACTAAATATTTGTAAAAAAAGATGTTACAAAAATTGCATGCTGGGTAACGGTTACCATGGCAACCGCCACGATCGTCCGGTATCGTTGAAATTTTCACAGAAGTGTCCGGCCATTCATAAGCTTTCAGAATATATATAGTTTTACCTTACAGAGTCTCATATTCAAATTATATGTTGATATTTACATGCATGTGCAAATTCACAATTTCTTCAAAAATTAATTTGTCAGGGAAAGAGTTAAAGCATTTTAAAACAAGTTCTGTAGTAGTGACCAACCCCTTTGAACCACAACCTATTTAATAGAGGCCTCCTCCTCAAGGTTCTCCCAGGTTTCTTAAAATCACTAATTTCCCGGCGAATTAAGTTGTACTAAAAGTTTTTTAAAAGGCCTCACGGACTCCTATTTTTTTAGAAAGTCGATCCCTACGCTAAACATGTTCTAATATTTGTATTTGCCTAATCTTATCCACACACCAGCAGTAGCACACTGCCCACTTGAGCTTCTATATCGCTACACGACTGTCTGTCGTCATGTATCACTCGATTTAGCGTTCAGGTTGAAGACCGTCGTGTAAATAGTCTGTGCAATTTCGCTACACGACAGTCTTTTATACTAAATTTGCATCTGCGCATGCGTTAACGACTGTCGTGTATATAGTCTGCGCAATTAAGCTACACAACAGTCTTGTATAGGGCTCATTCCATGAAGTTGGGGCATTTGTTAAAATAGCAGAATTTGGTACTTTAGGCAGCTTATAAACTGTTTTACTGTATGTGTATATCAAAAAAAATTAGTGTCCAAAAACAGTACTAAGTTATAGTATTGAGCCATGAAAAAGAAGAAGAAAAAAATCGACCCTTGAATAAAAAATAAATAAAAAATGAGGTAGTGTCCAAGACCATTTTTGCTAAAAAACGTGACATGGAAAACACAACAATTAATATGAGTTTTATGTAAGCAAAACTATCATAGAATTGCTTGGAAATCGATTTGATTAATAAAAGATACATGTATTCATAGTTTACTGACCAAAACACCTCGTCACGCTGGACTGATTTTTCACCCAAGCAACATGAAAATTGCCTTTCCGATGCTACGCACGGTGTCCACAAAATATACACGTGTAGCATCGGGAGTTTTCATTGCTGAATGGGGGTAGTTCTCTATCATACATTTTTAAATTATATTCCAAAATTAAGAGCATTTATCAATTGAAAACTATTGCAAATGAGAATAAATTTCATGAAGACCATTCCATATATTCATGAAAAAGTATACCGTGCCGTGTGCATGGTGTCCTAACCATAAAATGTAGCATCGTGATATACATCCTATGCAATTTGTGGGAATCCCCCCCTGGAGATAAATAAAACATTCCATATTTCTTTTTGTAAGGATAGAGGTCAATAGCTATCAGGTTTGTTTGGAATTTGCCACATGTGGGCTAGTTTTATCAAGGTTTCAGTCGCTAGTGTCCCGTTGTAGCATCGGGACTTTTATGTAGCATCAAAATGTAAACATTGGATAGATTTGTGAATGGTAAGTGCGATTATAATTATTTCTTAATGTTGCTTGTATGTCTGTATTTATTAATGCATTTTTATTGAAAGGGAAACACTGAATCAGAATTTCTTTTCATGTTATGATATTAATTTTGAGTCACGGACGCCATAATAATTTGGCGTCCATGTAGCATCGGGCATAGCATGGGCAATATTTTGCATTGGGTATCATTATAGTTCGTTGAAATTGTAATTTTTTTGTAGAATCACATCATTAATAAACTTTGAAGTTAATAATGAATTAGTTTTTGCTCTTTTAATGCTAATAATATAGCTTACCAATACGATGCTACATGGACACCATGTCCATGTAGCATTTCATAAAATTTGCCTAATTAGACTAAAACAATTACCCCATTCGAAATTATCCATCACCCAAAACATTCAAAACATTGCCTACATTTTACTACACTTTACAGAAAAAAAGGCATATTATGAGAGATGTATATCTAATGAAATATATTAATACACAATGCCAGGCTTCTCGTTACATTGCGTTTTCGTGTCTGGGGACGCAATAATTTTGATAAAAACACAATCAATTTTAAACTGGACTCTTTATTGCGTCCATCTGGACGCAATAATTTTTAATCGTGTGTCAAGATAATTTTACACGTGTAAGCTTACAAATATCAGTTTTTGTGACAATCCGAATTGAAGTATACTTGGTAATAAAATATAAAATATTCTCGGTCTTCTTTACGAGTACAACTCTCTACTCTCGACTAATTCGCAAATTACATTTTTGACTTGGACCCCATAATTTCTTCTCGGACCCCATAATTTTGAGAATTGGTAAATTATGGGGTCCAGTGGACCCCATAATATTTGTACCTAACGAGAAGCCTGCACAATGCTACATGGACACCATTTCCATTAGCATTTCACTGAATTCACAATAAACATTCCCTTATTTTAGTTTTATTTACTATAAATAAAACAAATAATTGTAAATCATTTAAGTTCTCTATCCTTTGCTATTCTTTTTCATGTTAAATGAATAATAAATAAAATACTCCAGCATGATTTTAATATAAATATTTTCCTGCAACACAAAAAGTGCAACATGAATAAATAATCTACTCCAATATCAATACACAATGTTCCATGAAGATACTAAGCCATAGGGTTTATTTTGTTTTGCTTTGCAGGTTCTTGACATTAATTCAGAAGACAGTTCTATCGTCCTGGCATTTATGGAGATGAAGACAAGGAACCCATCATTTTCAAAAACTAGTACCTTTCCAAAGAAATCCATCATGGCAATTAAATTATTTTTTTGCAAACCGACTTTTTAAGTGATCAAACTTTTCAATCATCTTTATCAATAATAGAGGATGATTCAATCAGAAACGAGCAAAGAGACTAGGGTACTTTAAGAACAACACTGCATGAAGTTTGTTTCAGTGGACATCTTAAGTTTCTTTGATCAATGGTGTATTGTTATTGTGTAATTGTAAGAAATGGTGTATGTGTATCATAGGTAATTATGTTTTATGCTTCATGGCAGGTTATCTTTTTGTGTAATTTGTAGTTTTACAATCCATGTAGGGCACGGTGTCCATGTAGCATCGTAATACTTAAGTACACAGAAAAGGTAAATTTTACATGAACAGTATTTAGATAAATTTCAAGCAATTCACTCTGTGTATCTACTTGATATGATGAACAAGTAGACAAACCATTCACACTCAAATAATTGTAACAGTATGAATAGTCTTATTATTAACAATGTTACAAGACGCGGTGTCCATGTAGCATCGGTAGTGCATTTTATAACATTATACAGGTAAATAATACTTCATATACTTACTTTATGACTATAATGTAATCAATGTGCATGGTTTATAGAGTACTTTACATCAAACAAATATTGATATGTACTTTATTTAAATTCATTATACAAATTGCAAAATAAAGAGTCACTTTTCAATGAGTTTTTACATAAAACAGTTAATCTACGATGTCTTGTTCGTTAAGTTATGTTCAACCTAGACAAATCTGGTTTCTTTTCATGTATTTGTGGTTCCAAGTAGTTAATTGAGGTATAGAAACCTGGCCCACATCTTAAGCTAATTTATTAGAAAATGATATGGAAATGGGAAATGGTGTCCATGTAGCATCAGGATTTTTGGAAATGTCATCCAACTGTTGAACATGTGCGGTTATTTTACACCAAATGTTACATTAAAAAAAAAAGTTCTACATTGGACTTTTGTAAATGTAGAACCTAAAAAAGAAGAAAGAGTTGGAAAATATCCATTTTGAAAATTTCACTTGGATGTCACATAATATGCCCCAACTTCATGGAATGAGCCATATATATGTTTCGGCCATTAAAATTGAACTATTTCATGCTAGAAAATTGGTTTGGTTTATAAATAAAACCGATGTTATTCAGTTCATATGGATTTTAGCGAATGGATTGTTTCTAGATATTCAATCGATTGCAAAATTTCACTGTGTTAAAAAAATGCAAAGCTGCCGAATTCTGACCATCGGCCTAATTTTAGACTTAATTTTCAAAAATTCTCGAACTTCGGAGGGGGAGCATCACCCCTCATCCCTCAGAGCAGACCCTCAGGACGCGCATGATAGTTGATACCCCCCCCCCCCCCTGGTAAATGGGCCGAGTTGACTTGCATTCGTTTAGGGTATCAAAATATTTTGAGTAGGGCCTACTTGAGCCAGGGTATTGGAAATACTGATATTACTTGCTTAGGCAAGTTAAGGTATATGTAAAATACTGTGCCATACTCGTTTAGGGTGCTTTTTCACATAATAAGTCCTTGGACGCGCAGAATCCACCACCCCCCCCCCCCCCCCCCCCCCTTGTAATGACCACTGAGCACCCCGGCGGGAGTTTAATTATTTTATTTTCAAAACATTCCGTGCAGACAAGACGTTCAAACCCGGCTGAACGTCCCTTTTTTATAACAATAGATTCTATACAGACCAACAATCATTTGTTGTCAGACAATGCACACACTTCCACTTCAACTACTCTCTAGCAAACCCAATCATCAAGTCGTCGATTACCAATCGATCGATCGACTTGTCTGTATTGTAGAGCTGTCTCACACTTGACTCGTGCCACTAATAATGTGATGACGTCATTTCCAACTCAGGGGGAGCTGGATTCTATATAATATAATGTCTGTGTTAGGGCCGTGGATTTCAAAGTCATTTGAAATGAAATATTCAGTTAAATCATGGACTTATTCCATGGTTAAATCAATATTTTTGTATTTATCGCAAGCTTTATTTCATTTATTTTAGGAACAAAATACATGTTCATTTGAGATAAAAAATAGTAAAATTCATAGAATTACGTGTAGGCCTACACATGTTGTTTAAACGAAATTAACTAAACAAGAAATTATTAATTTGAAATCATTCCAAAGAAGTTGTAGGCACTAAACACATGTTCATTTGAGATTTTAAAAAAGAGTATACCATTCATAGAATTTCGTGTAAAAATGTTGTTTAAACGACAATAACTATTCAAGAAATTATTAATTTGAAATAATTCCAACGCCAATGTTTTGAAGAACACTTTGCTTTACCGTATAAAAACATGCACCTCACGATAGTTAAATCGGAAATGGGAGTACCTTTAGAATACCCTACCATTTCGAAGCTGCCCTTTTTTTAACAATCTTCTTCGACGCCGCGGATCGTGATGTATCCCGTAATGATCTTCAACAAACGAGATAAGGGACAACACTTAGAGAAAATATCGCGCTGATTTTTCTAAGTACAAGGCAGAATAGATAAGCTCAACCTTTTTTCAAAACAATCAACATCGGCGAAGTCCCGGTGTTGAAGCCATCATCTTCGACGGCGCGAAGCTCAACCTTTTTTCTAAATAAATCTACATCGCGAGGAAGAACCGGTGGTGAAACCATCATCATCGACGGCGCGAAGCTCAACCGTTTTTCTAAAAACATCTACATCGTCGAAGCTCCGGTATTGAAGCCATCATCTTCGACGGCGCGAAGCTCAACCTTTTTCTAAACAAATCTACATCGGCGAAGTCCCGGTGTTGAAGCCATCATCTTCGACAGCGCGAAGCTCAATCTTTTTTTCAAAACAATCAACATCAGCGAAGCACCGCTGATGAAGCCATCATCATCGACGGCGCGAAGCTCAATCTTTTTTTCAAAACAATCAACATCGGCGAAGCACCGCTGGTGAAACAATCATCATCGACGGCGCGAAGCTCAACTTTTTTCAAAACAATCAACATCGGCGAAGCACCGCTGATGAAGCCATCATCATCGACGGCGCGAAGCTCAATCTTTTTTCAAAACAATCAACATCGGCGAAGCACCGCTGATGATGCCATCATCATCGACGGCGCGAAGCTCAATCTTTTTTTCAAAACAATCAACATCGGCGAAGCACCGCTGATGAAGCCATCATCATCGACGGCGCGAAGCTCAATCTTTTTTTCAAAACAATCAACATCGGCGAAGCACCGCTGATGAAGCCATCATCATCGACGGCGCGAAGCTCAATCTTTTTTTCTCAAAACAATCAACATCGGCGAAGCACCGCTGATGATGCCATCATCATCGACGGCGCGAAGCTTAATCTTTTTTTCAAAACAATCAACATCGGCGAAGCACCGCTGATGATGCCATCATCATCGACGGCGCGAAGCTCAATCTTTTTTCAAAACAATTAGTACCTACTGTTTTACCATCATACTTTGGACACTGTTCGCAACGTCCGGGCTCGCAATTTAAATAAGATTTGGGACATGTTTAATGTTAACGCTATGGCAGAGGTCTCCCCTTCTCTTACCCCTTCCCCGGTAAATAAATATTGACCCTACCTATGCTTTTAATAACATGGGATCAACCTATCTACATTGTCTAGTGGGAGAGGGCAATGCGTTCCTTATTTCGGACAAGTGTATCAACCTTTGTTTGTTCATGATGGGTCAATTAATTTTAGTGAATTAATTTACAATGTTATGGAAAATAATTTTACGTGGATAAAATTATAAATGTTATGGTTAATCAGTGTGTCCATGTATGGTTGTGGTTTGTCGTCGACGTATTGTTGTATTTATTTCCCCAAGTCCCCTACATCGCCCCCCCCCCCCCCCCCCCCCCAGGCTGTCAGATCTCCTCCCGATCCCGGTGGTATGCTACATATGGGCGGGTTCAAAAAAAATGGCACCATTCACATTTTACCTCCTATCACTAATACAAAGTGGTTTACAGAATAGGTAATTGTTCCAAAATGTGTGCTACTATTGTCTCTTATTTGTGCCACATTTATTTAACTGAAGCTACTTCGGATTTTTTACTTTTTGCCGTTTATGACCCCAAAAAGTGTCAGGAGTGTAACGTTTTTGTGGGACAATAAAATTGGACATGTAATTTCAGTAGGCCAGAACAAAAAATCCAATGTTCCTACTGACCCCTAACATGGATGTTTTTAATATTTGAAGTGTTAACTTTCATTCAGAACAAATCACTTAGAACATTAGCTGCTATATGTCTATAAAAATTATAAATACATCATTACAGTTTGGTTTCTGAAAAATGGGGTCAAATCCAAATCTTTGAACAAATTGGTAAAAGTAAGCAAGATGAACACAAAGCTTGCTATTCATTTTTGCATATTTTTAATTGGTATTCTATTGCCTTTCACTAAATGGCCAATTGACTTGTGATAATTGCATTTCAGTATCACCGGTTACGCATTTTATTGTGATGACCCAAGAATGTCAGGAGTGTAACATTGACGTTCATCTCATTTTTTTTTTACTATGAAGCAGATGACCTTAAGCAATAATATTGTTTTGTTGTTGTACCATGATGAAATAAACTAAATGTAACAAAACAAAATATGTTGTGTCACTTGTGTCTTTGACAGAGAGCAAATAAGTGTTTGTCAGGAGTGTAACACTATTTTACGGTAGATGTGTTAATGTATTTACTGCAGATATATACTCATACATGTTTTAAATTGTGACATTATTTGATCCAGTATTACATTGATTAATAGTCCACCATGAAATTTATACAATATATAGCATTTTCCCCATCACTTCAAACATAATTGGAAGAGATAACTCCATTATTCAAGTTCAAATGTTTTTGAAATAAGAGTGGGAATGTGATTTTTCAGTTTAATACGTTCAATTTGTATCATGAATATTTGAGATACTTCCAGTGCACACCTTATATGCCTCTAAATGTACTGTAAACAATGGGAAACACTATTCATAATTCTCATAGTGTTGTATTTATATTAACAATATTGCTAAGTCAGGAGTGTAACACCAAATTGTACAAATGTATGTGCTTCTTTAATGCTGCACTGTCCTACAATGGATGGTAATAGAAATCCATACTTTCAGCATGATTTTGTATGAACAAGATATTTTAACTAAAATGTAGAAAACTGATTTACAGTTCCTTTGTTTATTAAGTCTATATACTTTTGACACTGTAAGTGGAAAACTTTCAGAGTAAAATTCGAAAAAAATCTTGGTAAAATTAAAATTGTCCAGTTTTATGTATGATGACAGATTGCTATTGGAATATATGTATTGGGCAATGTTCATAATTAGTTCAAAAATGATGGGAATCATTTTATTGATCCTCAAAATATGTGATACCTTAGCTAGAATTGCTCTGTCAGGAGTGTAACACTAGTAAATGTACAAATATATTCATTTTTACTGGCACACTATGTCGCCACTAGATTGTAGTAGGAACTTGAAACTTTCTGTGTAGTTTCAGATAAGCAAGGTGCTTGACATAAAGCTATCGTTAAATCTTATTGCTACTTGTTTTTGAAGGAAAAAAAACTTAGTGCCATCAAAGTGAAAAAAATAGTGTTGTTTTACACAAGAAATGATTTTTTTGAACTTTTTGTGATGTAAATACATTGTTAAGGTGTGTTTTGTTAATGAACAATGTTCTAACTCACATTTGAACCTTAGAAGTAGTGTTTATATCTACAATTACTAAAAGATAACCAAAGGACAAATTGTAAGTGTTGTTTCACAATAAAAATGCATTTTCTGTATTGAAGATGCAAAAAAAAAAAATTGTGAATTTTTTGGAATGCCCCTCAAGTTATTTTATAAACTTTGACATCCTAACATCACAATAACATTAAAAAAAAGAACTGAAATTGTGTTTAAAATTTTCGACAAAATGTCCCACTTTGGTGCCATTTTTCTTGAACCCGCCCATATATATAATGATAGCTCTGGAGGGTGTCATAGATACTGAAATTCGGTCCCTTGTGCAATATCAAGGGGTAAAGAACGACCCATAATGTTCCAATGCAAAAAGAACGACCCATAATATATTTTGGCCAACCTGTCCCACAATGCAAGTAGTAAGGGACAGTCCAGCACCTCATCAATTTGGGCAGTCCAACACCTCAACAATTATAAGGGGCGGCGTCCAACAATGCAATATTAAGGGGCTGCCTCATGAATGGGCGGTGTTATTCTACATACAATTTGGACAGCCCATAATCTATCTTTGGACGGGGCTTTTAAAGAACGACCCATAATCTATTTTGGCCAACCTGTCCCACATGCAATGTTAAGGGACAGTCCACACCTCATCAATTTGGGCAGGGCTTTTAAAGAACGACCCATAATCTATTTAAGCCGACTTGTCACATGATACTGAACTTCAGTCCCAATGCAATATTAAGGGGCAGCCCAACACCTTAACAATTTGGACGGGACTATTAAAGAACGATCCATAATCTATCTTTTTTCTACAGCCCAGCGGGGCTCAATACAATCCGAAATATGTCCCTGTGCAATATCAAGGGGTAAAGAACGACCCATAATGTCCCAATGCAAAAAGAACGACCCATAATCTATTTTGGCCAACCTGTCCCACAATGCAATATTAAGGGACAGTCCAGCACCTCATCAATTTGGGCAGTGCTTTTAAAGAACGACCCATAATCTATTTAACATGTTTAAGCCGACCTGTCACATGATACTGAACTTCAGTCTCAATGCAATATTAAGGGGCAGTCCAACACCTTAACAATTTGGACGGGACTATTAAAGAACGACCCATAATGTATCTTTGGACGGGGCTTTTAAAGAACGACCCATAATCTATTTTGGGCAATCTGTCCCACATGATATGTTAAGGGACAGTCCAGCACCTCATCAATTTGGGCAGGGCTTTTAAAGAACGACCCATAATCTATTAACATGTTTAAGCCGACTTGTCACATGATACTGAACTTCATCATCCTCATCATCATCTTCCTATACTGTGCAGAAACCTCTGTAAAAGAGTATACTCGCACATGTGTTGAGTTGCATTCAGGTTTGGAGTAGACATAAAACTCCACAGGTATAAAAATAGTATATATACAAGTTAAAAATATTGTTGTGGGGCGATGACTAGGTGAAAGACTGGACGTCGCAGACCCGGGTCTTGAAGACGTCTAGTGATGGAGAGTCCACGACTTGCTGGGGTAGTATATTCCACAGACGGATGGTGTCAGGAAAATACGAGCCTTTCATCAAGTTGGTGCGGGTGGTAGGAATGGTGATTTTCTTGTTGTGGCCTCTTGTCATTTTGTTGACTGGGGCGAGTTGATCATCAGGGATGTCTATGAGCTTGTTGGTGATACGGTACATCATGGTAACTTTGGCGACTGCTCTTCGATGTTGGAGAGAGTTCCATCCTAGGTCATTGAGCATGTTGGTGACGCTAGTATTTTCACGTGAGTAATTGTTCATGACAAACCGTGCTGCACTACGCTGGGTGGTTTCAACTTTGGCGATGCCTTTCTTGGTAGATGGAGACCATACACAACTGGCATACTCTGTGATTGGACGCACAAATGTGTTGTAACATCGGGTTTTGACTTCACGTGGGCAGGTGCCAAGGTTGCGACGGAGGAAGCCAATGGCTCTCTTACCTTTCTTGGTGATGTTATCTATGTGTTTGTCCCAGCATAGATTGTTGGTTAGTTCAACTCCCAGGTATTTGGCTGACGAAACCACTTCAAGTGGGTGGCCATGGATAGAATAGGCGAATTTCACTGGATTCCGACGCTTGGTGATGTTGAGTACTTGGCATTTCTCAGGATGGAATTCCATGAGCCACTGACTTTCCCATTTCTGAAGTGCGTCTAGATCCTGTTGGAGTTAGATAGCGTCGTCTGTGTTCTTGATCACACGATATACCACGCTGTCATCCGCAAATAGTCTGACATGGGTGTCGGCAGAAATGCAGTCTGGCAGGTCATTAATGTAGGCCAGGAATAGAAGTGGGCCTAGTACTGTACCCTGGGGCACTCCAGATGAAACGGGAGATTTCTCTGAAGATTCGCCATCTAGAACAACTTTCTGGACTCGACCTTGAAGGAAGTTTCCAATCCAGGTTAGGAGGCTATTATGGATTCCGTACTGTTCGAGTTTGTGAAGGAGACGAAGGTGAGGGACCTTGTCGAATGCTTTGGAGAAGTCGAGCAGTATAAGGTCCGTCTGTAAGCCATCATCCAGGTTATGAGCTATATATGTCGTCGACAGTGATGATCAGTTGGGATTCACAGGAACGAGCCTTACGGAAACCATGTTGGAAGTCAGTCAAGATCTTACAGAAATCAAAGTGACGCATCACGGAGCTGTGGATGATATGGAACTTCAGTCCCAATGCAATATTAAGGGGCAGTCCAACACCTTAACAATTTGGACGGGACTATTAAAGAACGACCCATAATATATCTTTGGACGGGGCTTTTAAAGAACGACCCATAATCTATTTTGGCCAATCTGTCCCACATGATATGTTAAGGGACAGTCCAGCACCTCATCAATTTGGGCAGGGCTTTTAAAGAACGACCCATAATCTATATATTTAAGCCGACCTGTCACATGATACTGAACTTCAGTCCCAATGCAATATTAAGGGGCAGTCCAACACCTTAACAATTTGGACGGGATTATTAAAGAACGACCCATAATCTATCTTTTTTCTACAGCCCAGCGGGGCTCATTACAATCCGAAATATGTCCCTGTGCAATATCAAGGGGTAAAGAACGACCCATAATGTCCCAATGCAAAAAGAACGACCCATAATCTATTTTGGCCAACCTGTCCCACAATGCAATATTAAGGGACAATCCAGCGCCTCATCAATTTTGGCAGGGCTTTTAAAGAACGACCCATAATCTATTTAAGCCGACCTGTCACATGATACTGAACTTCAGTCCCAATTAAGGGGCAGTCCAACACCTTAACAATTTGGACGGGACTATTAAAGAACGGCCCATAATATATCTTTGGACAGGGCTTTTAAAGAACGACCCATAATCTATTTTGTAAAATATGTCACATGATACTGAAATTTGGCCCCTGTGCAATAGGGCAGGGCTTTTAAAGAACGACCCATAATCTATTTAAGCCGACCTGTCACATGATACTGAACTTCAGTCCCAATGCAATATTAAGGGGCAGTCCAACACCTTAACAATTTGGACGGGACTATTAAAGAACGACCCATAATATATCTTTGGACGGGGCTTTTAAAGAATGACCCATAATCTACGAGAACTTCAGTCCCAATGCAATATTAAGGGGCAGTCCAACACCTTAACAATTTGGACGGGACTATTAAAGAACGACCCATAATATATCTTTGGACTGGGCTTTTAAAGAACGACCCATAATCTAGTTTGGTAAATCTGTCACATGATACTGAGATTCGGTCCCTGTGCAATATCAAGGGGTAAAGAACGACCCATAATGTCCCAATGCAAAAAGAACGACCCGTAATCTATTTCGGCCAACCTTTCCCACAATGCAATATTAAGGGACAGTCCAGCACCTCATCAATTTGGGCAGCGCTTTTAAAGAACGACCCATAATCTATTTAACATGTTTAAGCCGACCTGTCACATGATACTGAACTTCAGTCCCAATGCAATATTAAGGGGCAGTCCAACACCTTAACAATTTGGACAGGACTATTCAAGAACGACCCATAATATATCTTTGGACGGGGCTTTTAAAGAACGACCCATAGTTAATGGGACGCTAAAGTACTGACTGACACTTGAGTTGGTTATACAAGTCCAGTGGTTTTAGGATAAAATAATTTAATTCCCACGTGTGATGAATTTTATAGGGGGGATATATGATCAAAATCCATTATTGCATTGAAACCAACGGAAATTCAAAATTTACGGCCGTTCGTCGTGTCCGCCATCGTCTGGGTGCCGGACGGCAGTGCCAATGATCCTTAATCAAGGATTTAATATCACACAGCATATCATAAAACCACATTATTATAATCAACCCACATTAGACGTATAGGAGCTATAATAGTTTTGGAGTTAGAATATATTTATTACCTGGTCAGTTACTTATTTTGAGGACTGTATTATGTCATTGAGGTTTGAAAATTATACAAAATACTATTGTTTTGAAAAAAAGCTTGAGCTTCGCGCCGTCGATGATGATGGCATCATCAGCGGTGCTTCGCCGATGTTGATTGTTTTGAAAAAAGATTGAGCTTCGCGCCGTCGATGATGATGGTTCACCAGCGGTGCTTTCGCGCTGGCGAAGGTGATATTGAAAAAGGAAGACCTTTCCGATGTTGCATTATTTTCTAAAAGTTTGAGCTTCGCGCCGTCGAAGATGATTTAAAAAAAAGAGGAGCTTCAAAAATGGTAGGAAAAAGAAAATTGAGCTTCGCGCCGTCGATGATGATGGTTCACCAGCGGTGCTTTCGCGCTGGCGAAGGTGATATTGAAAAGGAAGACCTTTTCGATGTTGCATTATTTTTTAAAAGGTTGAGCTTCGCGCCGTCGAAGATGATTTTAAAAAAAGTGGAGCTTCAAAAATGGTAGGGTATTCTAAAGTTTAGCCCGGAAATGTATAATTTCAGTGAAATAACAAAAAAAATAAAACACAATTTGCTTAATCAAAGCCATTTTTATGAATGAGACGTGTTGTACGTTTGGTTGGAACTTTACGGATTGTCATGGAATGTTCTGAATTTTCATGGGATTTAATGCAATTTCGCGCGTTTTTATTGAATGTTTATTTTCACGGGATCCAAGGCAACTTCGCGGATTTTTATCGATCACGCCTAGCATCAATCTAACAATATCACGTGATCACTATTGAAACATTGCGTGTGCCAGTAGCACAAGTGACTGAGATTATAACGATTTCAGAGACGCCAGACAAAGGTTACAACAACTGATTGTTGGTCTGTATAGAATCTATTGTTATAAGAAAGGGACGTTCAGCCGGGTTTGAACGTCTTGTCCGTGCAGGTGTCCGAATTGTCCAGCCCTGGCAAATTTGCCAGTGCACTGGCAAATATGCCCGCTACAGTAAGTGGGCATATTTGCCAGTATTTACAGTTAATCCAAAAGTAGCGCTTCCACACAAAAAAATGGCATATTCTACCCTTCATATATCAATTGTTTTTATTGGCCTTATTGTGTACTTATTGGTGTACACACACAAATCCCCTCCCCCACCACAAACCCCTCCCAACCCCATGCACAAACCCACTCAACCACAAGCCTACTCCACCTTCCCACAATGCCCCTCCACATCTTAACCACCCCAACCCCCACTCCCCACCACAAATCCCCAACCAACCCACCCTCACTCCCCACCCCAATCCCTTTACCATCACAATCCCCACCACAAACTCCCTCCCCTTCCCATCCCATCCCCACCCTAAACCCCCTCCCCTTCCCAACCACACCACAAACCCCTCACCTACCACAAAACCCCTCCCCCACCACAAAACTCCCCCACCCGACCACAAACACCCTACCCCTAGGCCAACCCTTCCCACCCCATGCATCCACGCCACCACCCCCCTTCCCCACCACAAACCCTCTCTACAGGGCAATCCCATTCCCATTCTCGAACACAACCCCTGCCCACCACTAACCCCCTCCCCAACCACAAACACCCTCACCATCACTGACTAACCCCCTCCCAACCACATATACCACCCCCATCACTAACCCCTTCCCAATCACAAACACCCTCCCTATACCCTGCTTCACACCAAACCCCTATTACAAAAATCACATGGTATCGAATCGATTATCGTTGCGCCGCCCATCACTACAAAAACTTTTTACAATCTAGACAAAACTTTTGCTTGATGCTGAATGGATGTTTCTGACACACCCCTTGTATTTCATTGGCCACAAGTACTCATTTAGGCTAGTGGATCAACCCAGATATAGTGCTGGGAGATATCAAGCCTCTCAGTCTCAAACCAAAAATCACAAAATGTTCTTCATCTCTTAAACAAGTAGGGGAAGGTGGGGTAATGGCGGACACATTTTGTCAGAGAGGTATAACACACATATAATACGTCATAACAATAAAAATCATGTAAACACAAAGCACTGTGATGGTTCTACCTTTTATCAAGTTTTTATCAACTCATCATTTTGAAATTCGAAGCTACGACGCAATAAAAAAAATGGCGTCGTCCGGCATTACCCCACACTCTGGGGGTAATCCCGGACCGTATTTTTCAAGTTAAAAAATACCCTTTTTAAAAGTGTAGCAGAAATCAAAGAACAATGTCACATATTTATATGGTCAACAACTATTACCGATTTATGATGTTAAATTGACCACGCCCATATTGGTTACCATGGAAACGGTACATGTCCGGGATTACCCCAATCCATGTACAATGTATGGGCACATCCTCTCTTATTATTATGCTCATCATTGTGACTCCGAATTCATTTCTTTTTTATCAGAAGGTATCATACATTAAATAAAAAAATAATAAGACTTTGTTTTCCTTGATGTAGAAATACCAGTTTCAAAGAGAAAGTAATGCACCAAAATATCAACTTGCCCAAAAAGTGATTTTTGTAATTCTCGCGAGAATTTGCGAGACAACCATCCCATTTAGGTTTTGTGTGATTTCAATGGAGAGGCACCTAACATCATAGGGTGGCAAAATACCACCTTCTTTCACCTGCCTTTAGATACAGCCCTGTCCGCGATTACCCCGCGTCCGCCATTACCCCACCTTCCCCTATCAGAATTTGCTTAATTCAAACAGAAAATGAAACTTAAACCTTTCCCCAGCAGATATTTACTCCGTTGGAACAATTATTTTGTGTTTCAAACATGAAAAATAGCGAATTTATTACGCATTTTATCTTGGTGGGAGAATTTGGCCACTAAGTGGGTGGGCAAATTTGTCCACCTGCAAGAACTGAAAAATAAGCTTACCTGCCGATATGTCAACTTATCATTCATACTCATCATGTGATGATCTGTGTGACTGATATAGTACCATGATGGCTTGTTGTTGTTTACTCCCTGCAGACAGATGAACTGTGAACATTGTCGACTGTAGACTGTAGTGTAAAGTGTTCAATCATTGAAATTACGTCGAGATAAACTTGGTCAGGCACAGTCTAGTCAGTCCGTCAAACCGAAGCTTTAGAGTTTATGTATCCTGGCACTGGTTTATACACAACAAACTTTACCAAACGACGGTGGCCACGCGAACCTATATTTTGAATTCGTATTGGAATAACATGTTATTTTGAAAATTCATCATAATTAGAAGATTTGTTGTTTTTCCAATACAAAACCGTTGAAGTTGGCTAACCAATTCCATTGTAAATGCTATTTTTAAAATTATTTTCATCGTTAACCAAGCGATAACAATCGATGACTGTTAAAAATATTTCAAAATGGTGCACTCTCGTTGCCTATAATTTGGGTCGTCCGAGACGCGTGGCCAGCGTCTACAGCGTCAACTGCTTTCCGAGTCAATGCAGTCAATACAGGGGGCGACGGATACTATGAATATTATTGGATTGCAAAATACAAATGTAGATAAATTGAATTTTAGACCAAAATTAATCAATCACTTCTTAAACGTATATAAAACGCTAAAAACTAGATGAAGATACCACTAAGCACTTATTAAAGTACAAATGGGTACATGCCCGGATTCT
>JAYJML010000538.1:0-2500 GCA_035610835.1 Ophiura sarsii | reverse complement strand
ATCCCCATTGGGACGCCCATTTGAACGCGTGCTATATATCCTGGGAATTTAGGTCGGCAATCGTTCCTTTCCCGGGGTTCCTATCCATATTCTTTATTTCCTTTTTGGTATTTCCAACATTAAATTTTCATATTGGATCGACGGTCTCGGTTTTCAATAATTATGATTTTAATAGTCCCCTTCGTACTAATACCATGCAGACACATCTTGAAAATCGGCTTTTCGAACCGCTTCACATGGGTGACCAATTATTTCGCATTAATACTTAAATGTGCGTTAGATCCGTAGTACAGCGTGGCTGTTTCAACTTTTTGATAAATCAAACACGTAGGCCTATAACCTATGCAGAAAACCCGGCCAAAGTTTTCATATTTCAAGCAATCCGAGATTGTGTAACGGACTATTTCCCGTGGAAGCTTATTATTATGGTGTATCTATTGAGAAATTGTCGTTGGTTTACGTAATTTATCGCTTTATATTCGTACGGTCTCGGATATGCACGCAGCCGTTTGTGCATCGTGAACCAGCATGCATCGGTCAAATACGTATGCATGGCTCAACTAATTTATCGATTTATAAATCAGCTCGGTTATAAGCGATGCATGTTCGACCTCCATGCATCGTTTATAACCGTATGCATGGTGTATGGTACTACCAGCATCGCTTCTCTTTCGCAAACTTTTGAGATGTGATTTGTTGACATAAATCAGCAATGTGCAACGCATTCTTATCACCCGCACCCCTTTGAAAATGTTTAAATTACACATCATTCAACATCCCTATGCTTTCTCCCAACTCTTGAGACATGATATTTTGAAATAGGCGAGAGTGCAACGCACTCTAAATGGGAAAATAGCGCCATAACAGTACTCGCACCCCTTTCAAAATGCCTGATTTAAACATAATCTATGTCGCTCCCCTTTCCCGCACCCCTTTGAAAATGTTTCAATTACACATTCCCAGCATCGCTTCTCTTTCGCAAACTTTTGAGATGTGATTTTTTGACATACAACAGTAATGTGCAACGCATTCTTATCACCCGCACCCCTTTGAAAATGTTTAAATTACACATCATTCAACATCCCTATTCTTTCTCCCAACTCTTGAGACATGACATTTTGAAATAGGCGAGAGTGTAACGCACTCTAAATGGGAAAATAGTGCCATAACAGTACTCGCACCCCTTTGAAAATGCGTGACATAATCTAGAATAAAAAAGTATACATCGGGGATATTTGTGTCCACTCGCATCTAGGATTTTTTTCTAAAACATCTACCCCTACCTCATACCTCGTTATGGTACGTATGATGGTTTGGAGGTAAATTTACTCAAGTTTAATACCGTAAAGTGAACATTTTCGCGTGTATAATTTTTCGCGATTATTTGCACACTTTGAACAATTTACGAATATGAGCTTTTGCCCTTTGCCCTTTGCCCCCCCCCCCCCCCCACCACCACCACCACCCCCTGATAATAAGTGACTCTGGCTACGCTTCTGCACTCCAATCTAGAAATTTCTTTTTCCTTAAACTTCTAACTCTACCCTGGGTCTTATGTTATGGTTTGAAGGTAAATTTACCCACGTTTAATACTATAGGGGTGAACATTTTTGCATGTATACATTTTTCGCGCTTGGAACATTTTGAACAATTTCGTTTTTATTTTATTTTTGCGATTTTGAGCTTCCTTACATAGACCTACATACACAATGAATATATTTGCGCGCCTTTATTTGCGTGTTTGCTGAGTTTTAGCACGAAAAGCGCAAAAATAAATGTAGCGCGAAAAAGAACACGTTGACACTTTCTGGAATCACAACAAAAACCATGAATAAACACATAACACTGCTCGCCAGAGCTATAATGTAGCACAGTCTAAGTCTATGGTCACTATGTATAGTATACACTCTATCAAGGACATTTTGCGTGAACTGTCAAACATCATTATATTAATACAGATCGGCTGGCAGGGGCATACAAAACCAGCAGCGAAAAGAGTTAAATCTTAAATACTTAATTGGGCTCATGGTGACTTTTATTTGTGAACCGGTGAGGCGATCCACAGAATCAACGGATGAGAATCAGACAAATTTGCTTGTAGACAACTCCTAATGAACTAGAGCGGTTCTCGGGTTTCGAGGCTTATTAGTTTCGTGATTCGCAGGTTTTGGGTTTGGTAGTTATCGAGTTTTGTGGTTTGTGGATATTTCGGTTCTTGGCGTGAGTGGTTCATATTTGGTAAACATGAAAACGTGTAGGTAGCTTTTAGGTAGGTAGGTAGGTAAGTTGTATGACTCAAAATTAGCAGCTTTTAAAATAATCATGTCAACTCATCAGTTGTCACATAGGAAGCAAATAATATTGTGTTTTTTTATATTCACATAACAAGTGTATTTCAACGTAGATGAAGATGTGAACGATGACTCGGTAGTTCCTTTTACCCGGTATTTACCCGGGTAACGGGCAGTGGCGTAGCTAGGATTTTTTTCAGGGGGGGGGG
>JAYJML010000084.1:115000-133206 GCA_035610835.1 Ophiura sarsii | reverse complement strand
AACCTCCCTAACCCTAACCCTAACCCTAACCCTAACCCTAACCCTAACCCTAACCCTAACCCTAACCCTAACCCTAACCCTAACCCTAACCCTAACCCTAACCCTAACCCTAACCCTAACCCTAACCCTAACCCTAACCCTAACCCTAACCCTAACCCTAACCCTAACCCTAACCCTAACCCTAACCCTAACCCTAACCCTAACCCTAACCCTAACCCTAACCCTAACCCTAACCCTAACCCTAACCCTAACCCTAACCCTAACCCTAACCTAACCCTAACCCTAACCCTAACCCTAACCCTAACCCTAACCCTAACCCTAACCCTAACCCTAACCCTAACCCTAACCCTAACCCTAACCCTAACCCTAACCCTAACCCTAACCCTAACCCTAACCCTAACCCTAACCCTAACCCTAACCCTAACCCTAACCCTAACCCTAACCCTAACCCTAACCCTAACCCTAACCCTAACCCTAACCCTAACCCTAACCCTAACCCTAACCCTAACCCTAACCCTAACCCTAACCCTAACCCTAACCCTAACCCTAACCCTAACCCTAACCCTAACCCTAACCCTAACCCTAACCCTAACCCTAACCCTAACCCTAACCCTAACCCTAACCCTAACCCTAACCCTAACCCTAACCCTAACCCTAACCCTAACCCTAACCCTAACCCTAACCCTAACCCTAACCCTAACCCTAACCCTAACCCTAACCCTAACCCTAACCCTAACCCTAACCCTAACCCTAACCCTAACCCTAACCCTAACCCTAACCCTAACCCTAACCCTAACCCTAACCCTAACCCTAACCCTAACCCTAACCCTAACCCTAACCCTAACCCTAACCCTAACCCTAACCCTAACCCTAACCCTAACCCTAACCCTAACCCTAACCCTAACCCTAACCCTAACCCTAACCCTAACCCTAACCCTAACCCTAACCCTAACCCTAACCCTAACCCTAACCCTAACCCTAACCCTAACCCTAACCCTAACCCTAACCCTAACCCTAACCCTAACCCTAACCCTAACCCTAACCCTAACCCTAACCCTAACCCTAACCCTAACCCTAACCCTAACCCTAACCCTAACCCTAACCCTAACCCTAACCCTAACCCTAACCCTAACCCTAACCCTAACCCTAACCCTAACCCTAACCCTAACCCTAACCCTAACCCTAACCCTAACCCTAACCCTAACCCTAACCCTAACCCTAACCCTAACCCTAACCCTAACCCTAACCCTAACCCTAACCCTAACCCTAACCCTAACCCTAACCCTAACCCTAACCCTAACCCTAACCCTAACCCTAACCCTAACCCTAACCCTAACCCTAACCCTAACCCTAACCCTAACCCTAACCCTAACCCTAACCCTAACCCTAACCCTAACCCTAACCCTAACCCTAACCCTAACCCTAACCCTAACCCTAACCCTAACCCTAACCCTAACCCTAACCCTAACCCTAACCCTAACCCTAACCCTAACCCTAACCCTAACCCTAACCCTAACCCTAACCCTAACCCTAACCCTAACCCTAACCCTAACCCTAACCCTAACCCTAACCCTAACCCTAACCCTAACCCTAACCCTAACCCTAACCCTAACCCTAACCCTAACCCTAACCCTAACCCTAACCCTAACCCTAACCCTAACCCTAACCCTAACCCTAACCCTAACCCTAACCCTAACCCTAACCCTAACCCTAACCCTAACCCTAACCCTAACCCTAACCCTAACCCTAACCCTAACCCTAACCCTAACCCTAACCCTAACCCTAACCCTAACCCTAACCCTAACCCTAACCCTAACCCTAACCCTAACCCTAACCCTAACCCTAACCCTAACCCTAACCCTAACCCTAACCCTAACCCTAACCCTAACCCTAACCCTAACCCTAACCCTAACCCTAACCCTAACCCTAACCCTAACCCTAACCCTAACCCTAACCCTAACCCTAACCCTAACCCTAACCCTAACCCTAACCCTAACCCTAACCCTAACCCTAACCCTAACCCTAACCCTAACCCTAACCCTAACCCTAACCCTAACCCTAACCCTAACCCTAACCCTAACCCTAACCCTAACCCTAACCCTAACCCTAACCCTAACCCTAACCCTAACCCTAACCCTAACCCTAACCCTAACCCTAACCCTAACCCTAACCCTAACCCTAACCCTAACCCTAACCCTAACCCTAACCCTAACCCTAACCCTAACCCTAACCCTAACCCTAACCCTAACCCTAACCCTAACCCTAACCCTAACCCTAACCCTAACCCTAACCCTAACCCTAACCCTAACCCTAACCCTAACCCTAACCCTAACCCTAACCCTAACCCTAACCCTAACCCTAACCCTAACCCTAACCCTAACCCTAACCCTAACCCTAACCCTAACCCTAACCCTAACCCTAACCCTAACCCTAACCCTAACCCTAACCCTAACCCTAACCCTAACCCTAACCCTAACCCTAACCCTAACCCTAACCCTAACCCTAACCCTAACCCTAACCCTAACCCTAACCCTAACCCTAACCCTAACCCTAACCCTAACCCTAACCCTAACCCTAACCCTAACCCTAACCCTAACCCTAACCCTAACCCTAACCCTAACCCTAACCCTAACCCTAACCCTAACCCTAACCCTAACCCTAACCCTAACCCTAACCCTAACCCTAACCCTAACCCTAACCCTAACCCTAACCCTAACCCTAACCCTAACCCTAACCCTAACCCTAACCCTAACCCTAACCCTAACCCTAACCCTAACCCTAACCCTAACCCTAACCCTAACCCTAACCCTAACCCTAACCCTAACCCTAACCCTAACCCTAACCCTAACCCTAACCCTAACCCTAACCCTAACCCTAACCCTAACCCTAACCCTAACCCTAACCCTAACCCTAACCCTAACCCTAACCCTAACCCTAACCCTAACCCTAACCCTAACCCTAACCCTAACCCTAACCCTAACCCTAACCCTAACCCTAACCCTAACCCTAACCCTAACCCTAACCCTAACCCTAACCCTAACCCTAACCCTAACCCTAACCCTAACCCTAACCCTAACCCTAACCCTAACCCTAACCCTAACCCTAACCCTAACCCTAACCCTAACCCTAACCCTAACCCTAACCCTAACCCTAACCCTAACCCTAACCCTAACCCTAACCCTAACCCTAACCCTAACCCTAACCCTAACCCTAACCCTAACCCTAACCCTAACCCTAACCCTAACCCTAACCCTAACCCTAACCCTAACCCTAACCCTAACCCTAACCCTAACCCTAACCCTAACCCTAACCCTAACCCTAACCCTAACCCTAACCCTAACCCTAACCCTAACCCTAACCCTAACCCTAACCCTAACCCTAACCCTAACCCTAACCCTAACCCTAACCCTAACCCTAACCCTAACCCTAACCCTAACCCTAACCCTAACCCTAACCCTAACCCTAACCCTAACCCTAACCCTAACCCTAACCCTAACCCTAACCCTAACCCTAACCCTAACCCTAACCCTAACCCTAACCCTAACCCTAACCCTAACCCTAACCCTAACCCTAACCCTAACCCTAACCCTAACCCTAACCCTAACCCTAACCCTAACCCTAACCCTAACCCTAACCCTAACCCTAACCCTAACCCTAACCCTAACCCTAACCCTAACCCTAACCCTAACCCTAACCCTAACCCTAACCCTAACCCTAACCCTAACCCTAACCCTAACCCTAACCCTAACCCTAACCCTAACCCTAACCCTAACCCTAACCCTAACCCTAACCCTAACCCTAACCCTAACCCTAACCCTAACCCTAACCCTAACCCTAACCCTAACCCTAACCCTAACCCTAACCCTAACCCTAACCCTAACCCTAACCCTAACCCTAACCCTAACCCTAACCCTAACCCTAACCCTAACCCTAACCCTAACCCTAACCCTAACCCTAACCCTAACCCTAACCCTAACCCTAACCCTAACCCTAACCCTAACCCTAACCCTAACCCTAACCCTAACCCTAACCCTAACCCTAACCCTAACCCTAACCCTAACCCTAACCCTAACCCTAACCCTAACCCTAACCCTAACCCTAACCCTAACCCTAACCCTAACCCTAACCCTAACCCTAACCCTAACCCTAACCCTAACCCTAACCCTAACCCTAACCCTAACCCTAACCCTAACCCTAACCCTAACCCTAACCCTAACCCTAACCCTAACCCTAACCCTAACCCTAACCCTAACCCTAACCCTAACCCTAACCCTAACCCTAACCCTAACCCTAACCCTAACCCTAACCCTAACCCTAACCCTAACCCTAACCCTAACCCTAACCCTAACCCTAACCCTAACCCTAACCCTAACCCTAACCCTAACCCTAACCCTAACCCTAACCCTAACCCTAACCCTAACCCTAACCCTAACCCTAACCCTAACCCTAACCCTAACCCTAACCCTAACCCTAACCCTAACCCTAACCCTAACCCTAACCCTAACCCTAACCCTAACCCTAACCCTAACCCTAACCCTAACCCTAACCCTAACCCTAACCCTAACCCTAACCCTAACCCTAACCCTAACCCTAACCCTAACCCTAACCCTAACCCTAACCCTAACCCTAACCCTAACCCTAACCCTAACCCTAACCCTAACCCTAACCCTAACCCTAACCCTAACCCTAACCCTAACCCTAACCCTAACCCTAACCCTAACCCTAACCCTAACCCTAACCCTAACCCTAACCCTAACCCTAACCCTAACCCTAACCCTAACCCTAACCCTAACCCTAACCCTAACCCTAACCCTAACCCTAACCCTAACCCTAACCCTAACCCTAACCCTAACCCTAACCCTAACCCTAACCCTAACCCTAACCCTAACCCTAACCCTAACCCTAACCCTAACCCTAACCCTAACCCTAACCCTAACCCTAACCCTAACCCTAACCCTAACCCTAACCCTAACCCTAACCCTAACCCTAACCCTAACCCTAACCCTAACCCTAACCCTAACCCTAACCCTAACCCTAACCCTAACCCTAACCCTAACCCTAACCCTAACCCTAACCCTAACCCTAACCCTAACCCTAACCCTAACCCTAACCCTAACCCTAACCCTAACCCTAACCCTAACCCTAACCCTAACCCTAACCCTAACCCTAACCCTAACCCTAACCCTAACCCTAACCCTAACCCTAACCCTAACCCTAACCCTAACCCTAACCCTAACCCTAACCCTAACCCTAACCCTAACCCTAACCCTAACCCTAACCCTAACCCTAACCCTAACCCTAACCCTAACCCTAACCCTAACCCTAACCCTAACCCTAACCCTAACCCTAACCCTAACCCTAACCCTAACCCTAACCCTAACCCTAACCCTAACCCTAACCCTAACCCTAACCCTAACCCTAACCCTAACCCTAACCCTAACCCTAACCCTAACCCTAACCCTAACCCTAACCCTAACCCTAACCCTAACCCTAACCCTAACCCTAACCCTAACCCTAACCCTAACCCTAACCCTAACCCTAACCCTAACCCTAACCCTAACCCTAACCCTAACCCTAACCCTAACCCTAACCCTAACCCTAACCCTAACCCTAACCCTAACCCTAACCCTAACCCTAACCCTAACCCTAACCCTAACCCTAACCCTAACCCTAACCCTAACCCTAACCCTAACCCTAACCCTAACCCTAACCCTAACCCTAACCCTAACCCTAACCCTAACCCTAACCCTAACCCTAACCCTAACCCTAACCCTAACCCTAACCCTAACCCTAACCCTAACCCTAACCCTAACCCTAACCCTAACCCTAACCCTAACCCTAACCCTAACCCTAACCCTAACCCTAACCCTAACCCTAACCCTAACCCTAACCCTAACCCTAACCCTAACCCTAACCCTAACCCTAACCCTAACCCTAACCCTAACCCTAACCCTAACCCTAACCCTAACCCTAACCCTAACCCTAACCCTAACCCTAACCCTAACCCTAACCCTAACCCTAACCCTAACCCTAACCCTAACCCTAACCCTAACCCTAACCCTAACCCTAACCCTAACCCTAACCCTAACCCTAACCCTAACCCTAACCCTAACCCTAACCCTAACCCTAACCCTAACCCTAACCCTAACCCTAACCCTAACCCTAACCCTAACCCTAACCCTAACCCTAACCCTAACCCTAACCCTAACCCTAACCCTAACCCTAACCCTAACCCTAACCCTAACCCTAACCCTAACCCTAACCCTAACCCTAACCCTAACCCTAACCCTAACCCTAACCCTAACCCTAACCCTAACCCTAACCCTAACCCTAACCCTAACCCTAACCCTAACCCTAACCCTAACCCTAACCCTAACCCTAACCCTAACCCTAACCCTAACCCTAACCCTAACCCTAACCCTAACCCTAACCCTAACCCTAACCCTAACCCTAACCCTAACCCTAACCCTAACCCTAACCCTAACCCTAACCCTAACCCTAACCCTAACCCTAACCCTAACCCTAACCCTAACCCTAACCCTAACCCTAACCCTAACCCTAACCCTAACCCTAACCCTAACCCTAACCCTAACCCTAACCCTAACCCTAACCCTAACCCTAACCCTAACCCTAACCCTAACCCTAACCCTAACCCTAACCCTAACCCTAACCCTAACCCTAACCCTAACCCTAACCCTAACCCTAACCCTAACCCTAACCCTAACCCTAACCCTAACCCTAACCCTAACCCTAACCCTAACCCTAACCCTAACCCTAACCCTAACCCTAACCCTAACCCTAACCCTAACCCTAACCCTAACCCTAACCCTAACCCTAACCCTAACCCTAACCCTAACCCTAACCCTAACCCTAACCCTAACCCTAACCCTAACCCTAACCCTAACCCTAACCCTAACCCTAACCCTAACCCTAACCCTAACCCTAACCCTAACCCTAACCCTAACCCTAACCCTAACCCTAACCCTAACCCTAACCCTAACCCTAACCCTAACCCTAACCCTAACCCTAACCCTAACCCTAACCCTAACCCTAACCCTAACCCTAACCCTAACCCTAACCCTAACCCTAACCCTAACCCTAACCCTAACCCTAACCCTAACCCTAACCCTAACCCTAACCCTAACCCTAACCCTAACCCTAACCCTAACCCTAACCCTAACCCTAACCCTAACCCTAACCCTAACCCTAACCCTAACCCTAACCCTAACCCTAACCCTAACCCTAACCCTAACCCTAACCCTAACCCTAACCCTAACCCTAACCCTAACCCTAACCCTAACCCTAACCCTAACCCTAACCCTAACCCTAACCCTAACCCTAACCCTAACCCTAACCCTAACCCTAACCCTAACCCTAACCCTAACCCTAACCCTAACCCTAACCCTAACCCTAACCCTAACCCTAACCCTAACCCTAACCCTAACCCTAACCCTAACCCTAACCCTAACCCTAACCCTAACCCTAACCCTAACCCTAACCCTAACCCTAACCCTAACCCTAACCCTAACCCTAACCCTAACCCTAACCCTAACCCTAACCCTAACCCTAACCCTAACCCTAACCCTAACCCTAACC
This sequence comes from Ophiura sarsii, assembly GCA_035610835.1. Lineage (NCBI taxonomy): Eukaryota > Metazoa > Echinodermata > Ophiuroidea > Amphilepidida > Ophiuridae > Ophiura > Ophiura sarsii. The sequence continues at coordinate 125,610 of JAYJML010000084.1, read as the reverse complement.
CTAACCCTAACCCTAACCCTAACCCTAACCCTAACCCTAACCCTAACCCTAACCCTAACCCTAACCCTAACCCTAACCCTAACCCTAACCCTAACCCTAACCCTAACCCTAACCCTAACCCTAACCCTAACCCTAACCCTAACCCTAACCCTAACCCTAACCCTAACCCTAACCCTAACCCTAACCCTAACCCTAACCCTAACCCTAACCCTAACCCTAACCCTAACCCTAACCCTAACCCTAACCCTAACCCTAACCCTAACCCTAACCCTAACCCTAACCCTAACCCTAACCCTAACCCTAACCCTAACCCTAACCCTAACCCTAACCCTAACCCTAACCCTAACCCTAACCCTAACCCTAACCCTAACCCTAACCCTAACCCTAACCCTAACCCTAACCCTAACCCTAACCCTAACCCTAACCCTAACCCTAACCCTAACCCTAACCCTAACCCTAACCCTAACCCTAACCCTAACCCTAACCCTAACCCTAACCCTAACCCTAACCCTAACCCTAACCCTAACCCTAACCCTAACCCTAACCCTAACCCTAACCCTAACCCTAACCCTAACCCTAACCCTAACCCTAACCCTAACCCTAACCCTAACCCTAACCCTAACCCTAACCCTAACCCTAACCCTAACCCTAACCCTAACCCTAACCCTAACCCTAACCCTAACCCTAACCCTAACCCTAACCCTAACCCTAACCCTAACCCTAACCCTAACCCTAACCCTAACCCTAACCCTAACCCTAACCCTAACCCTAACCCTAACCCTAACCCTAACCCTAACCCTAACCCTAACCCTAACCCTAACCCTAACCCTAACCCTAACCCTAACCCTAACCCTAACCCTAACCCTAACCCTAACCCTAACCCTAACCCTAACCCTAACCCTAACCCTAACCCTAACCCTAACCCTAACCCTAACCCTAACCCTAACCCTAACCCTAACCCTAACCCTAACCCTAACCCTAACCCTAACCCTAACCCTAACCCTAACCCTAACCCTAACCCTAACCCTAACCCTAACCCTAACCCTAACCCTAACCCTAACCCTAACCCTAACCCTAACCCTAACCCTAACCCTAACCCTAACCCTAACCCTAACCCTAACCCTAACCCTAACCCTAACCCTAACCCTAACCCTAACCCTAACCCTAACCCTAACCCTAACCCTAACCCTAACCCTAACCCTAACCCTAACCCTAACCCTAACCCTAACCCTAACCCTAACCCTAACCCTAACCCTAACCCTAACCCTAACCCTAACCCTAACCCTAACCCTAACCCTAACCCTAACCCTAACCCTAACCCTAACCCTAACCCTAACCCTAACCCTAACCCTAACCCTAACCCTAACCCTAACCCTAACCCTAACCCTAACCCTAACCCTAACCCTAACCCTAACCCTAACCCTAACCCTAACCCTAACCCTAACCCTAACCCTAACCCTAACCCTAACCCTAACCCTAACCCTAACCCTAACCCTAACCCTAACCCTAACCCTAACCCTAACCCTAACCCTAACCCTAACCCTAACCCTAACCCTAACCCTAACCCTAACCCTAACCCTAACCCTAACCCTAACCCTAACCCTAACCCTAACCCTAACCCTAACCCTAACCCTAACCCTAACCCTAACCCTAACCCTAACCCTAACCCTAACCCTAACCCTAACCCTAACCCTAACCCTAACCCTAACCCTAACCCTAACCCTAACCCTAACCCTAACCCTAACCCTAACCCTAACCCTAACCCTAACCCTAACCCTAACCCTAACCCTAACCCTAACCCTAACCCTAACCCTAACCCTAACCCTAACCCTAACCCTAACCCTAACCCTAACCCTAACCCTAACCCTAACCCTAACCCTAACCCTAACCCTAACCCTAACCCTAACCCTAACCCTAACCCTAACCCTAACCCTAACCCTAACCCTAACCCTAACCCTAACCCTAACCCTAACCCTAACCCTAACCCTAACCCTAACCCTAACCCTAACCCTAACCCTAACCCTAACCCTAACCCTAACCCTAACCCTAACCCTAACCCTAACCCTAACCCTAACCCTAACCCTAACCCTAACCCTAACCCTAACCCTAACCCTAACCCTAACCCTAACCCTAACCCTAACCCTAACCCTAACCCTAACCCTAACCCTAACCCTAACCCTAACCCTAACCCTAACCCCTAACCCCAACCCCAACCCCAACCCCAACCCCAACCCTAACCCCAACCCCAACCCCAACCCCAACCCCAACCCCAACCCTAACCCCTAACCCCTAACCCCTAACCCCTAACCCCTACCCTAACCCTAACCAGAAATTTTCTTTGGCCAATTTCTTAGTCTACCCATAACCTATCTATGACATAAATAAGGGACCTTAACTAACACGCATACAACTGACACAACCCCGTAACCCTAACCCTAACCCTAACCCCTAACCCCTAACCCCTAACCCCTAACCCTAACCCTAACCCTAACCCTAATCCTAACCCCCCTAACCCTAACCCCTAACCCCTAACCCCTAACCCCTAACCCCTAACCCCTAACCAGATCGGAGACGAGGAGATGAAGAGGAAGTAGGAGGAGATGTAAGTAGATGTAGTTTCAAAATGGCGGCCAAAATTAAGTCATTGCCATTGACTAAATTGGAAAACTGTATGATTTTTTTAATCGTAATATCTTAAAATTACACTAAAAATTGAATATCTCTTGAACGAAACATCGTATTGAATCCAATTAAACGTTGAAAGACTTATCCTATTGTCCGGCTTGGGATGACATTATAACATTGTTAAATTTTTACTTTGTTTCAGTTCGTTTAACCAAAAATGTATATTTGACCCCTGAATGACCTTTCCTTTTCGTGATGACCTTTGACCTTCATTCACTTTGTACACACCTAATATTAACTTGTTTCAATGTTCTATGTAATTATTATAGCCAATAAACCGATTTGCAATATGTGCAATCACCGTTATTTGACATCGATTTCATTTTTATTTAAGATGTTCCGTTACACGTGGGATATAGCACACAGAAAGCAAAGCCCCCGCAAATTGAGGTTGAGGATCGGAGACGAGGAGATGAAGAGGAAGTAGGAGGAGATGTAAGTAGATGTAGTTTCAAAATGGCGGCCAAAATTAAGTCATTGCCTTTGACTAATTTGGAAAACTGTATGATTTTTTTAATCGTAATATCTTAAAATTACACTAAAAATTGAATATCTCTTGAACGAAACATCGTATTGAATCCAATTAAACGTTGAAAGACTTATCCTATTGTCCGGCTTGGGATGACATTATAACATTGTTAAATTTTTTACTTTTTTTCAGTTTGTTTAACCAAAAATATATATTTGACCCCTGAATGACCTTTCCTTTTCGTGATGACCTTTGACCTTCATTCACTTTGTACACACCTAATATTAACTTGTTTTAATGTTCTATGTTATTATTATAGCCAATAAACCGATTTGCAATATGTGCAATCACCGTTATTTGACATCGATTTCATTTTTATTTAAGATGTTCCGTTACAGGTGGGATATAGAAAATAGACATACAGCACACAGAAAGCAATGCCCCCGCAAATTGAGGTTGAGGATCGGAGACGAGGAGATGAAGAGGAAGTAGGAGGAGATGTAAGTAGATGTAGTTTCAAAATGGCGGCCAAAATAAAGTCATTCCCATTGACTTACATGCAAATTTGGTCAAACTTCAAACAGCCGCCATTTTGAAACGGTAACTACATAAGAGTTTTTCTTTCGCCAGTTTCATTAACCCTAACCCTAACCTTAACCCTAACCCTAACGCTAACGCTAACCATAACCCTAACCAGATTTTGAATTTCGTTATTACGTCATATCGATGAGGCTGTTATTTAAACCCTATACAGGTCTTAATACGCTCTTTATTTTCTTTGTCGTGCGCGAAATTGTAGGACCAACCCTTTTTAAGTGGTGAAACAAAATGGCTTCTTTCCCATTGACTTGTGTACAACTTTCAAACCGCCGCCATTTTAAATTGCAACATCGCAAGATGCTAATTCTTACAAATCTGTAATTGGCTTCACATCAACTATGCATGAATTAATTTTGAACAAAATCGGACAAAATTTACATTTGGTCGCCATTTTGGATTTTGGTTATTACGTCATATCTCACCAACTAAAGGTACGATGAGGCTGTTATTCATACCCTAGGTAGATCTTAACACGTTCTTTATTTTCTTTGTCGTGTACGAAATTGTACGACGTACCATTTTTAAGCGGCGAAACAAAATGGCTACTTTCCTATTGACTTGTGTACAAACTTCAAACCGACACCATTTTTAATTGCAACATCGCACGATGCTAATTCTTACAAATCTGTACGTGGCTTCACATCAACTATGCATATATTAATTTTGAACAAAATCGGACAAACTTTACATTTTGGTCGCCATTTTGGATTTTGGTTATTACGTCATATCTCACAAAGTAAAAGTACGATGAGGCTGCTATTTAAACCCTAGGTAGATCTTAACACGCTATGTATTTTCTTTGCAGTGCACGAAATTGTACGACGTACCATTTTTAAGCGGCCAAACAAAATGGCTACTTTCCCATTGACTTGTGTACAAACTTCAAACCACCGCCATTTTGAAACGGTAACTACTTAAGAAATTTTCTTTGGCCAATTTCTTAGTCTACCCATAACCTATCTATGACATAAATAAGGGACCTTAACTAACACGCATACAACTGACACAACCCCGTAACTCTAACCCTAACCCTAACCCTAACCCTAACCCTAACCCTAACCCAAACCCAAACCCAAACCCAAACCCAAACCCAAACCCAAACCCAAACCCAAACCCAAACCCAAACCCAAACCCTAACCCTAACCCTAACCCTAACCCCTAACCCCTAACCCCTAACCCCTAACCCCTAACCCCTAACCCCTAACCCCTAACCCCTAACCCCTAACCCCTAACCCCTAACCCCTAACCCCTAACCCTAACCCTAACCCAACCCCTAACCCCTAACCCCTAACCCCTAACCCCTAACCCCTAACCCCTAACCCCAAACCCCAAACGCCTAACCCCTAACCCCTAACCCCTAACCCCTAACCCCTAACCCCTAACCCCTAACCCCTAACCCCTAACCCCTAACCCTAACCCTAACCCCTAACCCCTAACCCCTAACCCTAACCCTAACCCTAACCCTAACCCTAACCCTAACCCTAACCCTAACCCTGGACCTACCATTTTTAAGCGGCCAAACAAAATGGCTACTATCCCATTGACTTGTGTACAAACTTCAAACCGCCGCCATTTTGAAACGGTAACTACTTAAGAAATTTTCTTTGGCCAATTTCTTAGTCTACCCATAACCTATCTATGACATAAATAAGGGACCTTAACTAACACGCATACAACTGACACAACCCCGTAACTCTAACCCTAACCCTAACCCTAACCCTAACCCTAACCCTAACCCTAACCCTAACCCTAACCCCAACCCTAACCCCTAACCCCTAACCCCTAACCCCTAACCCCTACCCTAACCCTAACCAGAAATTTTCTTTGGCCAATTTCTTAGTCTACCCATAACCTATCTATGACATAAATAAGGGACCTTAACTAACACGCATACAACTGACACAACCCCGTAACCCTAACCCTAACCCTAACCCCTAACCCCTAACCCCTAACCCCTAACCCTAACCCTAACCCTAACCCTAATCCTAACCCCCCTAACCCTAACCCCTAACCCCTAACCCCTAACCCCTAACCCCTAACCCCTAACCAGATCGGAGACGAGGAGATGAAGAGGAAGTAGGAGGAGATGTAAGTAGATGTAGTTTCAAAATGGCGGCCAAAATTAAGTCATTGCCATTGACTAAATTGGAAAACTGTATGATTTTTTTAATCGTAATATCTTAAAATTACACTAAAAATTGAATATCTCTTGAACGAAACATCGTATTGAATCCAATTAAACGTTGAAAGACTTATCCTATTGTCCGGCTTGGGATGACATTATAACATTGTTAAATTTTTACTTTGTTTCAGTTCGTTTAACCAAAAATGTATATTTGACCCCTGAATGACCTTTCCTTTTCGTGATGACCTTTGACCTTCATTCACTTTGTACACACCTAATATTAACTTGTTTCAATGTTCTATGTAATTATTATAGCCAATAAACCGATTTGCAATATGTGCAATCACCGTTATTTGACATCGATTTCATTTTTATTTAAGATGTTCCGTTACACGTGGGATATAGCACACAGAAAGCAAAGCCCCCGCAAATTGAGGTTGAGGATCGGAGACGAGGAGATGAAGAGGAAGTAGGAGGAGATGTAAGTAGATGTAGTTTCAAAATGGCGGCCAAAATTAAGTCATTGCCTTTGACTAATTTGGAAAACTGTATGATTTTTTTAATCGTAATATCTTAAAATTACACTAAAAATTGAATATCTCTTGAACGAAACATCGTATTGAATCCAATTAAACGTTGAAAGACTTATCCTATTGTCCGGCTTGGGATGACATTATAACATTGTTAAATTTTTTACTTTTTTTCAGTTTGTTTAACCAAAAATATATATTTGACCCCTGAATGACCTTTCCTTTTCGTGATGACCTTTGACCTTCATTCACTTTGTACACACCTAATATTAACTTGTTTTAATGTTCTATGTTATTATTATAGCCAATAAACCGATTTGCAATATGTGCAATCACCGTTATTTGACATCGATTTCATTTTTATTTAAGATGTTCCGTTACAGGTGGGATATAGAAAATAGACATACAGCACACAGAAAGCAATGCCCCCGCAAATTGAGGTTGAGGATCGGAGACGAGGAGATGAAGAGGAAGTAGGAGGAGATGTAAGTAGATGTAGTTTCAAAATGGCGGCCAAAATAAAGTCATTCCCATTGACTTACATGCAAATTTGGTCAAACTTCAAACAGCCGCCATTTTGAAACGGTAACTACATAAGAGTTTTTCTTTCGCCAGTTTCATTAACCCTAACCCTAACCTTAACCCTAACCCTAACGCTAACGCTAACCATAACCCTAACCAGATTTTGAATTTCGTTATTACGTCATATCGATGAGGCTGTTATTTAAACCCTATACAGGTCTTAATACGCTCTTTATTTTCTTTGTCGTGCGCGAAATTGTAGGACCAACCCTTTTTAAGTGGCGAAACAAAATGGCTTCTTTCCCATTGACTTGTGTACAACTTTCAAACCGCCGCCATTTTAAATTGCAACATCGCAAGATGCTAATTCTTACAAATCTGTAATTGGCTTCACATCAACTATGCATGAATTAATTTTGAACAAAATCGGACAAAATTTACATTTGGTCGCCATTTTGGATTTTGGTTATTACGTCATATCTCACCAACTAAAGGTACGATGAGGCTGTTATTCATACCCTAGGTAGATCTTAACACGTTCTTTATTTTCTTTGTCGTGTACGAAATTGTACGACGTACCATTTTTAAGCGGCGAAACAAAATGGCTACTTTCCTATTGACTTGTGTACAAACTTCAAACCGACACCATTTTAATTGCAACATCGCACGATGCTAATTCTTACAAATCTGTACGTGGCTTCACATCAACTATGCATATATTAATTTTGAACAAAATCGGACAAACTTTACATTTTGGTCGCCATTTTGGATTTTGGTTATTACGTCATATCTCACAAAGTAAAAGTACGATGAGGCTGCTATTTAAACCCTAGGTAGATCTTAACACGCTATGTATTTTCTTTGCAGTGCACGAAATTGTACGACGTACCATTTTTAAGCGGCCAAACAAAATGGCTACTTTCCCATTGACTTGTGTACAAACTTCAAACCACCGCCATTTTGAAACGGTAACTACTTAAGAAATTTTCTTTGGCCAATTTCTTAGTCTACCCATAACCTATCTATGACATAAATAAGGGACCTTAACTAACACGCATACAACTGACACAACCCCGTAACTCTAACCCTAACCCTAACCCTAACCCTAACCCTAACCCTAACCCTAACCCTAACCCTAACCCTAACCCTAACCCTAACCCTAACCCTAACCCTAACCCTAACCCTAACCCTAACCCTAACCCTAACCCTAACCCTAACCCTAACCCTAACCCTAACCCTAACCCTAACCCTAACCCTAACCCCTAACCCCTAACCCCTAACCCCTAACCCTAACCCTAACCCTAACCCTAACCCCTAACCCTAACCCCTAACCCTAACCCTAACCCTAACCCTAACCCTAACCCTAACCCTAACCCTAACCCTAACCCTAACCCTAACCCTAACCCTAACCCTAACCCCTAACCCCTAACCCTAACCCTAACCCTAACCCTAACCCTAACCCTAACCCTAACCCTAACCCTAACCCTAACCCTAACCCTAACCCTAACCCTAACCCTAACCCTAACCCTAACCCCAAACCCCAAACCCCAAACCCCAAACCCCAAACCCCAAACCCCAAACCCCTAAATCCTAACCCTAACCCTAACCCTAACCCCTAACCCCTAACCCCTAACCCCTAACCCCTAACCCCTAACCCCTAACCCCTAACCCCTAACCCTAACCCTAACCCTAACCCTAACCCTAACCCCTAACCCCTAACCCCTAACCCCTAACCCCTAACCCTAACCCTAACACGCATACAACTGACACAACCCCCAACCCCAACCCCAACCCCAACCCCAACCCCAACCCTAACCCTAACCCTAACCCTACCCATAACCCCTGACCCCTAACCCCTAACCCTAACCCATAACCCCTAACCCTAACCCTAACCCAAACCCTAATGATGACCTTTGACCTTCATTCAATTTGTACACACCTAATATTAACTTGTTTCAATGTTCTATGTAAATATTATAGCCAATAAACCGATTTGCAATATGGGCAATCACCGTTATTTGACATCGATTTTTTTTTTAAAGATGTTCCGTTACACGTGGGATATACAAAAAAGACATACAGCACACAGAAAGCAATGCCCCCGCAAATAGAGGTTGATGAGCGGAGACGAGGCGATGAAGAGGAAGTAGGAGGAGATGTAAGTAGATGTAGTTTCAAAATGGCGTCCAGAATAAAGTAATTGCCATTGAATAAATTGGGAAAATGTATGAATTTTTTTAATCGTAATATCTTAAAATTACACTAAAAATTGAATATCTCTTGAACGAAACATCGTATTGAATCCAATTAAACGTTGAAAGACTTATCCTATTGTCCGGCTTGGGATGACATTATAACATTGTTAAATTTTTCCTTTGTTTCAGTTCGTTTAACCAAAAATGTATATTTGACCCCTGAATGACCTTTCCTTTTCGTGATGACCTTTGACCTTCATTTACTTTGTACACACCTAATATTAACTTGTTTCAATGTTCTATGTAATTATTATAGCCAATAAACCGATTTGCAATATGTGCCATCACCGTTATTTTGACATCGATTTCATTTTTATTTAAGATGTTCCGTTACACGTGGGATATACAAAAAAGACATAAAGCACACAGAAAGCAATGCCCCCGCAAATTGAGGTTGAGGATCGGAGACGAGGAGATGAAGAGGAAGTAGGAGGAGATGTAAGTAGTTGTAGTTTCAAAATGGCGGCCAAAATAAAGTCATTGCCATTGTGGGCACAGCACTATGTCGTCTCCCATTGACTTTACACGCTTCGTACTGTGATTTCAAATCGCTCTAAATCCAGAGTGCTAGCGATAAAAACAAACACATTTGGATATGTTTTATATTATTCTGTATACTTTAACATTATCTGGGTTTAAACATAGAAAGGCCGTCAAGATTTTTTGATATCAGCAAATATAGCGGGACCTAGTGATTTCGTGGCATGTTATTCGGCTCTCATCCCGGCATGCACCGTGTGGGTAAATCGGCCGGTAAAATAATAATACAGCTTAAATTGACGTGTTTTCTTTCTTAATTATTAAAAACATATGTAAGCTAATCCATAAAACATAAATTTGATATCACTACCCGTTAATATCATGCCGATTTTGCCCGTTCATTCTGTCAAAAGGAACTATTATCGTACTCAAGTTTTGCCGGAAGTGCCGCGCAAAACCGACTTAGTGGTGTGCTCCCTTGACTAAATTGGGAAAATGTATGAATTTTTTTAATCGTAATATCTTAAAATTACACTAAAAATTGAATATCTCTTGAACGAAACATCGTATTGAATCCAATTAAACGTTGAAAGACTTATCCTAATGTCCGGCTTGGGATGACATTATAACATTGTTAAATTTTTCCTTTGTTTCAGTTCGTTTAACCAAAAATGTATATTTGACCCCTGAATGACCTTTCCTTTTCGTGATGACCTTTGACCTTCATTCACTTTGTACACACCTAATATTAACTTGTTTCAATGTTCTATGTAATTATTATAGCCAATAAACCGATTTGCAATATGTGCAATCACCGTTATTTGACATCGATTTCTTTCTTTTTTAAAGATGTTCTGTTACACGTGGGATATACAAAAAAGACATACAGCACACAGAAAGCAATGCCCCCGCAAAATTGAGGTTGAGGATCGGAGACGAGGAGA
>JAYJML010000084.1:90000-112500 GCA_035610835.1 Ophiura sarsii | reverse complement strand
AACATTATCTGGGTTTAAACATAGAAAGGCCGTCAAGATTTTTTGATATCAGCAAATATAGCGGGACCTAGTGATTTCGTGGCATGTTATTCGGCTCTCATCCCGGCATGCACCGTGTGGGTAAATCGGCCGGTAAAATAATAATACAGCTTAAATTGACGTGTTTTCTTTCTTAATTATTAAAAACATATGTAAGCTAATCCATAAAACATAAATTTGATATCACTACCCGTTAATATCATGCCGATTTTGCCCGTTCATTCTGTCAAAAGGAACTATTATCGTACTCAAGTTTTGCCGGAAGTGCCGCGCAAAACCGACTTAGTGGTGTGCTCCCTTGACTAAATTGGGAAAATGTATGAATTTTTTTAATCGTAATATCTTAAAATTACACTAAAAATTGATTATCTCTTGAACGAAACATCGTATTGAATCCAATTAAACGTTGAAAGACTTATCCTAATGTCCGGCTTGGGATGACATTATAACATTGTTAAATTTTTCCTTTGTTTCAGTTCGTTTAACCAAAAATGTATATTTGACCCCTGAATGACCTTTCCTTTTCGTGATGACCTTTGACCTTCATTCACTTTGTACACACCTAATATTAACTTGTTTCAATGTTCTATGTAATTATTATAGCCAATAAACCGATTTGCAATATGTGCAATCACCGTTATTTGACATCGATTTCTTTCTTTTTTAAAGATGTTCTGTTACACGTGGGATATACAAAAAAGACATACAGCACACAGAAAGCAATGCCCCCGCAAAATTGAGGTTGAGGATCGGAGACGAGGAGATGAAGAGGAAGTAGGAGATGTAAGTAGATGTAGTTTCAAAATGGCGGCCAAAATAAAGTCATTCCCATTGACTTACATGCAAATGTTGTCAAACTTCAAACAGCCGCCATTTTGAAACGTTAACTACATAAGAGTTTTTCTTTCGCCAGTTTCATTAACCCTAACCCTAACCTTAACCCTAACCCTAATCCTAACCCTAACGCTAACGCTAACCATAACCCTAACCAGATTTTGAATTTCGTTATTACGTCATATCGATGAGGCTGTTATTTAAACCCTATACAACTCTTAACACGCTCTTTATTTTCTTTGTCGTGCGCGAAATTGTAGGACCAACCCTTTTTAAGCGGCGAAACAAAATGGCTTCTTTCCCATTGACTTGTGTACAACCTTCAAACCGCCGCCATTTTGAATTGCAACATCGCAAGATGCTAATTCTTACAAATCTGTAATTGGCTACACATCAACTATGCAAATATTAATTTTGAACAAAATCGGACAAAATTTACATTTTGGTCGCCATTTTGGATTTTGGTTATTACGTCATATCTCACAAACTAAAGAGACGATGAGGCTGTAATTTATACCCTAGGTAGATCTTAACAAGTTCTTTTTTTTCTTTTTCGTGTACGAAATTGTACGACGTACCATTTTTAAGCGGCTAAACAAAATGGCTACTTTCCCATTGACTTGTGTACAAACTTCAAACCGCCGCCATTTTAAATTGCAACATCGCACGATGCTAATTCTTACAAATCTGTAATTGGCTTCACATCAACTATGCATATATTAATTTTGAACAAAATCGGACAAACTTTACATTTTGGTCGCCATTTTGGATTTTGGTTATTACGTCATATCTCACAAAGTAAAGGTACGATGAGACTGTTATTTAAACCCTAGGTAGATCTTAACACGCTATGTATTTTCTTCGTCGTGCACGAAATTGTACGACGTACCATTTTTAAGCGGCCAAACAAAATGGCTACTTTCCCATTGACTTGTGTACAAACTTCAAACCGCCGCCATTTTGAAACGGTAACTACTTAAGAAATTTTCTTTGGCCAATTTCTTAATCTACCCATAACCTATCTATGACATAAATAAGGGACCTTAACTAACACGCATGCAACTGACACAACCCCGTAACTCTAACCCTAACCCTAACCCTAACCCTAACCCTAACCCTAACCCTAACCCTAACCCTAACCCTAACCCTAACCCTAACCCTAACCCTAACCCTAACCCTAACCCTAACCCTAACCCTAACCCTAACCCTAACCCTAACCCTAACCCTAACCCTAACCCTAACCCTAACCCCTAACCCTAACCCTAACCCTAACCCTAACCCTAACCCTAACCCTAACCCTAACCCTAACCCTAACCCTAACCCTAACCCTAACCCTAACCCTAACCCTAACCCTAACCCTAACCCTAACCCTAACCCTAACCCTAACCCTCACCCTAACCCTAACCCCTAAACCCTAACCCTAACCCTAACCCCTAACCCCTAACCCTAACCCTAACCCTAACCCTAACCCTAACCCTAACCCTAACCCTAACCCTAACCCTAACCCTAACCCTAACCCTAACCCTAACCCTAACCCTAACCCTAACCCTAACCCCTAACCCCTAACCCTAACCCTAACCCTAACCCTAACCCTAACCCTAACCCTAACCCTAACCCTAACCCCAACCCTAACCCCAACCCCAACCCCAACCCCAACCCCAACCCCAACCCTAACCCCAACCCCAACCCCAACCCCAACCCCAACCCTAACCCCAACCCCAACCCCAACCCCAACCCCAACCCCAACCCTAACCCCTAACCCCTAACCCCTAACCCCTACCCTAACCCTAACCAGAAATTTTCTTTGGCCAATTTCTTAGTCTACCCATAACCTATCTATGACATAAATAAGGGACCTTAACTAACACGCATACAACTGACACAACCCCGTAACCCTAACCCTAACCCTAACCCCTAACCCCTAACCCCTAACCCCTAACCCTAACCCTAACCCTAACCCTAATCCTAACCCCCCTAACCCTAACCCCTAACCCCTAACCCCTAACCCCTAACCCCTAACCCCTAACCAGATCGGAGACGAGGAGATGAAGAGGAAGTAGGAGGAGATGTAAGTAGATGTAGTTTCAAAATGGCGGCCAAAATTAAGTCATTGCCATTGACTAAATTGGAAAACTGTATGATTTTTTTAATCGTAATATCTTAAAATTACACTAAAAATTGAATATCTCTTGAACGAAACATCGTATTGAATCCAATTAAACGTTGAAAGACTTATCCTATTGTCCGGCTTGGGATGACATTATAACATTGTTAAATTTTTACTTTGTTTCAGTTCGTTTAACCAAAAATGTATATTTGACCCCTGAATGACCTTTCCTTTTCGTGATGACCTTTGACCTTCATTCACTTTGTACACACCTAATATTAACTTGTTTCAATGTTCTATGTAATTATTATAGCCAATAAACCGATTTGCAATATGTGCAATCACCGTTATTTGACATCGATTTCATTTTTATTTAAGATGTTCCGTTACACGTGGGATATAGCACACAGAAAGCAAAGCCCCCGCAAATTGAGGTTGAGGATCGGAGACGAGGAGATGAAGAGGAAGTAGGAGGAGATGTAAGTAGATGTAGTTTCAAAATGGCGGCCAAAATTAAGTCATTGCCTTTGACTAATTTGGAAAACTGTATGATTTTTTTAATCGTAATATCTTAAAATTACACTAAAAATTGAATATCTCTTGAACGAAACATCGTATTGAATCCAATTAAACGTTGAAAGACTTATCCTATTGTCCGGCTTGGGATGACATTATAACATTGTTAAATTTTTTACTTTTTTTCAGTTTGTTTAACCAAAAATATATATTTGACCCCTGAATGACCTTTCCTTTTCGTGATGACCTTTGACCTTCATTCACTTTGTACACACCTAATATTAACTTGTTTTAATGTTCTATGTTATTATTATAGCCAATAAACCGATTTGCAATATGTGCAATCACCGTTATTTGACATCGATTTCATTTTTATTTAAGATGTTCCGTTACAGGTGGGATATAGAAAATAGACATACAGCACACAGAAAGCAATGCCCCCGCAAATTGAGGTTGAGGATCGGAGACGAGGAGATGAAGAGGAAGTAGGAGGAGATGTAAGTAGATGTAGTTTCAAAATGGCGGCCAAAATAAAGTCATTCCCATTGACTTACATGCAAATTTGGTCAAACTTCAAACAGCCGCCATTTTGAAACGGTAACTACATAAGAGTTTTTCTTTCGCCAGTTTCATTAACCCTAACCCTAACCTTAACCCTAACCCTAACGCTAACGCTAACCATAACCCTAACCAGATTTTGAATTTCGTTATTACGTCATATCGATGAGGCTGTTATTTAAACCCTATACAGGTCTTAATACGCTCTTTATTTTCTTTGTCGTGCGCGAAATTGTAGGACCAACCCTTTTTAAGTGGTGAAACAAAATGGCTTCTTTCCCATTGACTTGTGTACAACTTTCAAACCGCCGCCATTTTAAATTGCAACATCGCAAGATGCTAATTCTTACAAATCTGTAATTGGCTTCACATCAACTATGCATGAATTAATTTTGAACAAAATCGGACAAAATTTACATTTGGTCGCCATTTTGGATTTTGGTTATTACGTCATATCTCACCAACTAAAGGTACGATGAGGCTGTTATTCATACCCTAGGTAGATCTTAACACGTTCTTTATTTTCTTTGTCGTGTACGAAATTGTACGACGTACCATTTTTAAGCGGCGAAACAAAATGGCTACTTTCCTATTGACTTGTGTACAAACTTCAAACCGACACCATTTTTAATTGCAACATCGCACGATGCTAATTCTTACAAATCTGTACGTGGCTTCACATCAACTATGCATATATTAATTTTGAACAAAATCGGACAAACTTTACATTTTGGTCGCCATTTTGGATTTTGGTTATTACGTCATATCTCACAAAGTAAAAGTACGATGAGGCTGCTATTTAAACCCTAGGTAGATCTTAACACGCTATGTATTTTCTTTGCAGTGCACGAAATTGTACGACGTACCATTTTTAAGCGGCCAAACAAAATGGCTACTTTCCCATTGACTTGTGTACAAACTTCAAACCACCGCCATTTTGAAACGGTAACTACTTAAGAAATTTTCTTTGGCCAATTTCTTAGTCTACCCATAACCTATCTATGACATAAATAAGGGACCTTAACTAACACGCATACAACTGACACAACCCCGTAACTCTAACCCTAACCCTAACCCTAACCCTAACCCTAACCCTAACCCAAACCCAAACCCAAACCCAAACCCAAACCCAAACCCAAACCCAAACCCAAACCCAAACCCTAACCCTAACCCTAACCCTAACCCCTAACCCCTAACCCCTAACCCCTAACCCCTAACCCCTAACCCCTAACCCCTAACCCCTAACCCCTAACCCCTAACCCCTAACCCCTAACCCCTAACCCCTAACCCTAACCCTAACCCAACCCCTAACCCCTAACCCCTAACCCCTAACCCCTAACCCCTAACCCCAAACCCCAAACGCCTAACCCCTAACCCCTAACCCCTAACCCCTAACCCCTAACCCCTAACCCCTAACCCCTAACCCCTAACCCCTAACCCTAACCCTAACCCCTAACCCCTAACCCCTAACCCTAACCCTAACCCTAACCCTAACCCTAACCCTAACCCTAACCCTAACCCTGGACCTACCATTTTTAAGCGGCCAAACAAAATGGCTACTATCCCATTGACTTGTGTACAAACTTCAAACCGCCGCCATTTTGAAACGGTAACTACTTAAGAAATTTTCTTTGGCCAATTTCTTAGTCTACCCATAACCTATCTATGACATAAATAAGGGACCTTAACTAACACGCATACAACTGACACAACCCCGTAACTCTAACCCTAACCCTAACCCTAACCCTAACCCTAACCCTAACCCTAACCCTAACCCTAACCCCAACCCTAACCCCTAACCCCTAACCCCTAACCCCTAACCCCTACCCTAACCCTAACCAGAAATTTTCTTTGGCCAATTTCTTAGTCTACCCATAACCTATCTATGACATAAATAAGGGACCTTAACTAACACGCATACAACTGACACAACCCCGTAACCCTAACCCTAACCCTAACCCCTAACCCCTAACCCCTAACCCCTAACCCTAACCCTAACCCTAACCCTAATCCTAACCCCCCTAACCCTAACCCCTAACCCCTAACCCCTAACCCCTAACCCCTAACCCCTAACCAGATCGGAGACGAGGAGATGAAGAGGAAGTAGGAGGAGATGTAAGTAGATGTAGTTTCAAAATGGCGGCCAAAATTAAGTCATTGCCATTGACTAAATTGGAAAACTGTATGATTTTTTTAATCGTAATATCTTAAAATTACACTAAAAATTGAATATCTCTTGAACGAAACATCGTATTGAATCCAATTAAACGTTGAAAGACTTATCCTATTGTCCGGCTTGGGATGACATTATAACATTGTTAAATTTTTACTTTGTTTCAGTTCGTTTAACCAAAAATGTATATTTGACCCCTGAATGACCTTTCCTTTTCGTGATGACCTTTGACCTTCATTCACTTTGTACACACCTAATATTAACTTGTTTCAATGTTCTATGTAATTATTATAGCCAATAAACCGATTTGCAATATGTGCAATCACCGTTATTTGACATCGATTTCATTTTTATTTAAGATGTTCCGTTACACGTGGGATATAGCACACAGAAAGCAAAGCCCCCGCAAATTGAGGTTGAGGATCGGAGACGAGGAGATGAAGAGGAAGTAGGAGGAGATGTAAGTAGATGTAGTTTCAAAATGGCGGCCAAAATTAAGTCATTGCCTTTGACTAATTTGGAAAACTGTATGATTTTTTTAATCGTAATATCTTAAAATTACACTAAAAATTGAATATCTCTTGAACGAAACATCGTATTGAATCCAATTAAACGTTGAAAGACTTATCCTATTGTCCGGCTTGGGATGACATTATAACATTGTTAAATTTTTTACTTTTTTTCAGTTTGTTTAACCAAAAATATATATTTGACCCCTGAATGACCTTTCCTTTTCGTGATGACCTTTGACCTTCATTCACTTTGTACACACCTAATATTAACTTGTTTTAATGTTCTATGTTATTATTATAGCCAATAAACCGATTTGCAATATGTGCAATCACCGTTATTTGACATCGATTTCATTTTTATTTAAGATGTTCCGTTACAGGTGGGATATAGAAAATAGACATACAGCACACAGAAAGCAATGCCCCCGCAAATTGAGGTTGAGGATCGGAGACGAGGAGATGAAGAGGAAGTAGGAGGAGATGTAAGTAGATGTAGTTTCAAAATGGCGGCCAAAATAAAGTCATTCCCATTGACTTACATGCAAATTTGGTCAAACTTCAAACAGCCGCCATTTTGAAACGGTAACTACATAAGAGTTTTTCTTTCGCCAGTTTCATTAACCCTAACCCTAACCTTAACCCTAACCCTAACGCTAACGCTAACCATAACCCTAACCAGATTTTGAATTTCGTTATTACGTCATATCGATGAGGCTGTTATTTAAACCCTATACAGGTCTTAATACGCTCTTTATTTTCTTTGTCGTGCGCGAAATTGTAGGACCAACCCTTTTTAAGTGGCGAAACAAAATGGCTTCTTTCCCATTGACTTGTGTACAACTTTCAAACCGCCGCCATTTTAAATTGCAACATCGCAAGATGCTAATTCTTACAAATCTGTAATTGGCTTCACATCAACTATGCATGAATTAATTTTGAACAAAATCGGACAAAATTTACATTTGGTCGCCATTTTGGATTTTGGTTATTACGTCATATCTCACCAACTAAAGGTACGATGAGGCTGTTATTCATACCCTAGGTAGATCTTAACACGTTCTTTATTTTCTTTGTCGTGTACGAAATTGTACGACGTACCATTTTTAAGCGGCGAAACAAAATGGCTACTTTCCTATTGACTTGTGTACAAACTTCAAACCGACACCATTTTAATTGCAACATCGCACGATGCTAATTCTTACAAATCTGTACGTGGCTTCACATCAACTATGCATATATTAATTTTGAACAAAATCGGACAAACTTTACATTTTGGTCGCCATTTTGGATTTTGGTTATTACGTCATATCTCACAAAGTAAAAGTACGATGAGGCTGCTATTTAAACCCTAGGTAGATCTTAACACGCTATGTATTTTCTTTGCAGTGCACGAAATTGTACGACGTACCATTTTTAAGCGGCCAAACAAAATGGCTACTTTCCCATTGACTTGTGTACAAACTTCAAACCACCGCCATTTTGAAACGGTAACTACTTAAGAAATTTTCTTTGGCCAATTTCTTAGTCTACCCATAACCTATCTATGACATAAATAAGGGACCTTAACTAACACGCATACAACTGACACAACCCCGTAACTCTAACCCTAACCCTAACCCTAACCCTAACCCTAACCCTAACCCTAACCCTAACCCTAACCCTAACCCTAACCCTAACCCTAACCCTAACCCTAACCCTAACCCTAACCCTAACCCTAACCCTAACCCTAACCCTAACCCTAACCCTAACCCTAACCCTAACCCTAACCCTAACCCTAACCCCTAACCCCTAACCCCTAACCCCTAACCCCTAACCCCTAACCCTAACCCTAACCCTAACCCTAACCCCTAACCCTAACCCCTAACCCTAACCCTAACCCTAACCCTAACCCTAACCCTAACCCTAACCCTAACCCTAACCCTAACCCTAACCCTAACCCCTAACCCTAACCCTAACCCTAACCCTAACCCTAACCCTAACCCTAACCCTAACCCTAACCCTAACCCTAACCCTAACCCTAACCCTAACCCTAACCCTAACCCTAACCCTAACCCCAAACCCCAAACCCCAAACCCCAAACCCCAAACCCCAAACCCCAAACCCCTAAATCCTAACCCTAACCCTAACCCTAACCCCTAACCCCTAACCCCTAACCCCTAACCCCTAACCCCTAACCCCTAACCCCTAACCCCTAACCCCTAACCCTAACCCTAACCCTAACCCTAACCCTAACCCCTAACCCCTAACCCCTAACCCCTAACCCCTAACCCTAACCCTAACACGCATACAACTGACACAACCCCCAACCCCAACCCCAACCCCAACCCCAACCCCAACCCTAACCCTAACCCTAACCCTACCCATAACCCCTGACCCCTAACCCCTAACCCTAACCCATAACCCCTAACCCTAACCCTAACCCAAACCCTAATGATGACCTTTGACCTTCATTCAATTTGTACACACCTAATATTAACTTGTTTCAATGTTCTATGTAAATATTATAGCCAATAAACCGATTTGCAATATGGGCAATCACCGTTATTTGACATCGATTTTTTTTTTAAAGATGTTCCGTTACACGTGGGATATACAAAAAAGACATACAGCACACAGAAAGCAATGCCCCCGCAAATAGAGGTTGATGAGCGGAGACGAGGCGATGAAGAGGAAGTAGGAGGAGATGTAAGTAGATGTAGTTTCAAAATGGCGTCCAGAATAAAGTAATTGCCATTGAATAAATTGGGAAAATGTATGAATTTTTTTAATCGTAATATCTTAAAATTACACTAAAAATTGAATATCTCTTGAACGAAACATCGTATTGAATCCAATTAAACGTTGAAAGACTTATCCTATTGTCCGGCTTGGGATGACATTATAACATTGTTAAATTTTTCCTTTGTTTCAGTTCGTTTAACCAAAAATGTATATTTGACCCCTGAATGACCTTTCCTTTTCGTGATGACCTTTGACCTTCATTTACTTTGTACACACCTAATATTAACTTGTTTCAATGTTCTATGTAATTATTATAGCCAATAAACCGATTTGCAATATGTGCCATCACCGTTATTTTGACATCGATTTCATTTTTATTTAAGATGTTCCGTTACACGTGGGATATACAAAAAAGACATAAAGCACACAGAAAGCAATGCCCCCGCAAATTGAGGTTGAGGATCGGAGACGAGGAGATGAAGAGGAAGTAGGAGGAGATGTAAGTAGTTGTAGTTTCAAAATGGCGGCCAAAATAAAGTCATTGCCATTGTGGGCACAGCACTATGTCGTCTCCCATTGACTTTACACGCTTCGTACTGTGATTTCAAATCGCTCTAAATCCAGAGTGCTAGCGATAAAAACAAACACATTTGGATATGTTTTATATTATTCTGTATACTTTAACATTATCTGGGTTTAAACATAGAAAGGCCGTCAAGATTTTTTGATATCAGCAAATATAGCGGGACCTAGTGATTTCGTGGCATGTTATTCGGCTCTCATCCCGGCATGCACCGTGTGGGTAAATCGGCCGGTAAAATAATAATACAGCTTAAATTGACGTGTTTTCTTTCTTAATTATTAAAAACATATGTAAGCTAATCCATAAAACATAAATTTGATATCACTACCCGTTAATATCATGCCGATTTTGCCCGTTCATTCTGTCAAAAGGAACTATTATCGTACTCAAGTTTTGCCGGAAGTGCCGCGCAAAACCGACTTAGTGGTGTGCTCCCTTGACTAAATTGGGAAAATGTATGAATTTTTTTAATCGTAATATCTTAAAATTACACTAAAAATTGAATATCTCTTGAACGAAACATCGTATTGAATCCAATTAAACGTTGAAAGACTTATCCTAATGTCCGGCTTGGGATGACATTATAACATTGTTAAATTTTTCCTTTGTTTCAGTTCGTTTAACCAAAAATGTATATTTGACCCCTGAATGACCTTTCCTTTTCGTGATGACCTTTGACCTTCATTCACTTTGTACACACCTAATATTAACTTGTTTCAATGTTCTATGTAATTATTATAGCCAATAAACCGATTTGCAATATGTGCAATCACCGTTATTTGACATCGATTTCTTTCTTTTTTAAAGATGTTCTGTTACACGTGGGATATACAAAAAAGACATACAGCACACAGAAAGCAATGCCCCCGCAAAATTGAGGTTGAGGATCGGAGACGAGGAGATGAAGAGGAAGTAGGAGATGTAAGTAGATGTAGTTTCAAAATGGCGGCCAAAATAAAGTCATTCCCATTGACTTACATGCAAATGTTGTCAAACTTCAAACAGCCGCCATTTTGAAACGTTAACTACATAAGAGTTTTTCTTTCGCCAGTTTCATTAACCCTAACCCTAACCTTAACCCTAACCCTAATCCTAACCCTAACGCTAACGCTAACCATAACCCTAACCAGATTTTGAATTTCGTTATTACGTCATATCGATGAGGCTGTTATTTAAACCCTATACAACTCTTAACACGCTCTTTATTTTCTTTGTCGTGCGCGAAATTGTAGGACCAACTCTTTTTAAGCGGCGAAACAAAATGGCTTCTTTCCCATTGACTTGTGTACAACCTTCAAACCGCCGCCATTTTGAATTGCAACATCGCAAGATGCTAATTCTTACAAATCTGTAATTGGCTACACATCAACTATGCAAATATTAATTTTGAACAAAATCGGACAAAATTTACATTTTGGTCGCCATTTTGGATTTTGGTTATTACGTCATATCTCACAAACTAAAGAGACGATGAGGCTGTAATTTATACCCTAGGTAGATCTTAACAAGTTCTTTTTTTTCTTGTTCGTGTACGAAATTGTACGACGTACCATTTTTAAGCGGCTAAA
The DNA here is from genome assembly GCA_035610835.1 of Ophiura sarsii. NCBI lineage: Eukaryota > Metazoa > Echinodermata > Ophiuroidea > Amphilepidida > Ophiuridae > Ophiura > Ophiura sarsii. The sequence continues at coordinate 100,889 of JAYJML010000084.1, read as the reverse complement.
CAAAATGGCTACTTTCCAATTGACTTGTGTACAAACTTCAAACCGCCGCCATTTTAAATTGCAACATCGCACGATGCTAATTCTTACAAATCTGTAATTGGCTTCACATCAACTATGCATATATTAATTTTGAACAAAATCGGACAAACTTTACATTTTGGTCGCCATTTTGGATTTTGGTTATTACGTCATATCTCACAAAGTAAAGGTACGATGAGACTGTTATTTAAACCCTAGGTAGATCTTAACACGCTATGTATTTTCTTCGTCGTGCACGAAATTGTACGACGTACCATTTTTAAGCGGCCAAACAAAATGGCTACTTTCCCATTGACTTACCCTAACCCTAACCCTAACCCTAACCCTAACCCTAACCCTAAACCCTAACCCCCTAACCCTAACCCTAACCCTAACCCTAACCCCTAACCCCTAACCCCTAACCCCTAACCCCTAACCCCAACCCCTAACCCCTAACCCCAAACCCCAAACCCCAAACCCCAAACCCCAAACCCCAAACCCCAAACCCCAAACCCCAAACCCCAAACCCCAAACCCCAAACCCCAAACCCCAAACCCCAAACCCCAAACCCCAAACCCCAAACCCCAAACCCCAAACCCCAAACCCCAAACCCCAAACCCCAAATCCCAAATCCTAACCCCTAACCCCTAACCCCTAACCCCTAACCCCTAACCCCTAACCCCTAACCCTAACCCTAACACGCATACAACTGACACAACCCCCAACCCCAACCCCAACCCCAACCCCAACCCTAACCCTAACCCTAACCCTACCCATAACCCCTGACCCCTAACCCCTAACCCTAACCCCTAACCCCTAACCCTAACCCTAACCCAAACCCTAATGATGACCTTTGACCTTCATTCAATTTGTACACACCTAATATTAACTTGTTTCAATGTTCTATGTAAATATTATAGCCAATAAACCGATTTGCAATATGTGCAATCACCGTTATTTGACATCGATTTTTTTTTTAAAGATGTTCCGTTACACGTGGGATATACAAAAAAGACATACAGCACACAGAAAGCAATGCCCCCGCAAATAGAGGTTGATGATCGGAGACGAGGCGATGAAGAGGAAGTAGGAGGAGATGTAAGTAGATGTAGTTTCAAAATGGCGTCCAGAATAAAGTAATTGCCATTGAATAAATTGGGAAAATGTATGAATTTTTTTAATCGTAATATCTTAAAATTACACTAAAAATTGAATATCTCTTGAACGAAACATCGTATTGAATCCAATTAAACGTTGAAAGACTTATCCTAATGTCCGGCTTGGGATGACATTATAACATTGTTAAATTTTTCCTTTGTTTCAGTTCGTTTAACCAAAAATGTATATTTGACCCCTGAATGACCTTTCCTTTTCGTGATGACCTTTGACCTTCATTTACTTTGTACACACCTAATATTAACTTGTTTCAATGTTCTATGTAATTATTATAGCCAATAAACCGATTTGCAATATGTGCCATCACCGTTATTTTGACATCGATTTCATTTTTATTTAAGATGTTCCGTTACACGTGGGATATACAAAAAAGACATAAAGCACACAGAAAGCAATGCCCCCGCAAATTGAGGTTGAGGATCGGAGACGAGGAGATGAAGAGGAAGTAGGAGGAGATGTAAGTAGTTGTAGTTTCAAAATGGCGGCCAAAATAAAGTCATTGCCATTGTGGGCACAGCACTATGTCGTCTCCCATTGACTTTACACGCTTCGTACTGTGATTTCAAATCGCTCTAAATCCAGAGTGCTAGCGATAAAAACAACCACATTTGGATATGTTTTATATTATTCTGTATACTTTAACATTATCTGGGTTTAAACATAGAAAGGCCGTCAAGATTTTTTGATATCAGCAAATATAGCGGGACCTAGTGATTTCGTGGCATGTTATTCGGCTCTCATCCCGGCATGCACCGTGTGGGTAAATCGGCCGGTAAAATAATAATACAGCTTAAATTGACGTGTTTTCTTTCTTAATTATTAAAAACATATGTAAGCTAATCCATAAAACATAAATTTGATATCACTACCCGTTAATATCATGCCGATTTTGCCCGTTCATTCTGTCAAAAGGAACTATTATCGTACTCAAGTTTTGCCGGAAGTGCCGCGCAAAACCGACTTAGTGGTGTGCTCCCTTGACTAAATTGGGAAAATGTATGAATTTTTTTAATCGTAATATCTTAAAATTACACTAAAAATTGATTATCTCTTGAACGAAACATCGTATTGAATCCAATTAAACGTTGAAAGACTTATCCTAATGTCCGGCTTGGGATGACATTATAACATTGTTAAATTTTTCCTTTGTTTCAGTTCGTTTAACCAAAAATGTATATTTGACCCCTGAATGACCTTTCCTTTTCGTGATGACCTTTGACCTTCATTCACTTTGTACACACCTAATATTAACTTGTTTCAATGTTCTATGTAATTATTATAGCCAATAAACCGATTTGCAATATGTGCAATCACCGTTATTTGACATCGATTTCTTTCTTTTTTAAAGATGTTCTGTTACACGTGGGATATACAAAAAAGACATACAGCACACAGAAAGCAATGCCCCCGCAAAATTGAGGTTGAGGATCGGAGACGAGGAGATGAAGAGGAAGTAGGAGATGTAAGTAGATGTAGTTTCAAAATGGCGGCCAAAATAAAGTCATTCCCATTGACTTACATGCAAATGTTGTCAAACTTCAAACAGCCGCCATTTTGAAACGTTAACTACATAAGAGTTTTTCTTTCGCCAGTTTCATTAACCCTAACCCTAACCTTAACCCTAACCCTAATCCTAACCCTAACGCTAACGCTAACCATAACCCTAACCAGATTTTGAATTTCGTTATTACGTCATATCGATGAGGCTGTTATTTAAACCCTATACAACTCTTAACACGCTCTTTATTTTCTTTGTCGTGCGCGAAATTGTAGGACCAACCCTTTTTAAGCGGCGAAACAAAATGGCTTCTTTCCCATTGACTTGTGTACAACCTTCAAACCGCCGCCATTTTGAATTGCAACATCGCAAGATGCTAATTCTTACAAATCTGTAATTGGCTACACATCAACTATGCAAATATTAATTTTGAACAAAATCGGACAAAATTTACATTTTGGTCGCCATTTTGGATTTTGGTTATTACGTCATATCTCACAAACTAAAGAGACGATGAGGCTGTAATTTATACCCTAGGTAGATCTTAACAAGTTCTTTTTTTTCTTTTTCGTGTACGAAATTGTACGACGTACCATTTTTAAGCGGCTAAACAAAATGGCTACTTTCCCATTGACTTGTGTACAAACTTCAAACCGCCGCCATTTTAAATTGCAACATCGCACGATGCTAATTCTTACAAATCTGTAATTGGCTTCACATCAACTATGCATATATTAATTTTGAACAAAATCGGACAAACTTTACATTTTGGTCGCCATTTTGGATTTTGGTTATTACGTCATATCTCACAAAGTAAAGGTACGATGAGACTGTTATTTAAACCCTAGGTAGATCTTAACACGCTATGTATTTTCTTCGTCGTGCACGAAATTGTACGACGTACCATTTTTAAGCGGCCAAACAAAATGGCTACTTTCCCATTGACTTGTGTACAAACTTCAAACCGCCGCCATTTTGAAACGGTAACTACTTAAGAAATTTTCTTTGGCCAATTTCTTAATCTACCCATAACCTATCTATGACATAAATAAGGGACCTTAACTAACACGCATGCAACTGACACAACCCCGTAACTCTAACCCTAACCCTAACCCTAACCCTAACCCTAACCCTAACCCTAACCCTAACCCTAACCCTAACCCTAACCCTAACCCTAACCCTAACCCTAACCCTAACCCTAACCCTAACCCTAACCCTAACCCTAACCCTAACCCTAACCCTAACCCTAACCCTAACCCTAACCCTAACCCCTAACCCCTACCCCTAACCCCTAACCCCTAACCCCTAACCCTAACCCTAACCCTAACCCTAACCCTAACCCTAACCCTAACCCTAACCCTAACCCTAACCCTAACCCTAACCCTAACCCTAACCCTAACCCCTAACCCTAACCCTAACCCTAACCCTAACCCTAACCCTAACCCCAACCCCAACCCCAACCCCAACCCCAACCCCAACCCCAACCCCAACCCCAACCCCAACCCCAACCCTAACCCCAACCCCAACCCCAACCCCAACCCCAACCCCAACCCCAACCCCAACCCCAACCCCAACCCCAACCCCAACCCCAACCCCAACCCCAACCCCAACCCTAACCCCTAACCCCTAACCCCTAACCCCTAACCCCTACCCTAACCCTAACCAGAAATTTTCTTTGGCCAATTTCTTAGTCTACCCATAACCTATCTATGACATAAATAAGGGACCTTAACTAACACGCATACAACTGACACAACCCCGTAACCCTAACCCTAACCCTAACCCCTAACCCCTAACCCCTAACCCCTAACCCTAACCCTAACCCTAACCCTAATCCTAACCCCCCTAACCCTAACCCCTAACCCCTAACCCCTAACCCCTAACCCCTAACCCCTAACCAGATCGGAGACGAGGAGATGAAGAGGAAGTAGGAGGAGATGTAAGTAGATGTAGTTTCAAAATGGCGGCCAAAATTAAGTCATTGCCATTGACTAAATTGGAAAACTGTATGATTTTTTTAATCGTAATATCTTAAAATTACACTAAAAATTGAATATCTCTTGAACGAAACATCGTATTGAATCCAATTAAACGTTGAAAGACTTATCCTATTGTCCGGCTTGGGATGACATTATAACATTGTTAAATTTTTACTTTGTTTCAGTTCGTTTAACCAAAAATGTATATTTGACCCCTGAATGACCTTTCCTTTTCGTGATGACCTTTGACCTTCATTCACTTTGTACACACCTAATATTAACTTGTTTCAATGTTCTATGTAATTATTATAGCCAATAAACCGATTTGCAATATGTGCAATCACCGTTATTTGACATCGATTTCATTTTTATTTAAGATGTTCCGTTACACTATAGCACACAGAAAGCAAAGCCCCCGCAAATTGAGGTTGAGGATCGGAGACGAGGAGATGAAGAGGAAGTAGGAGGAGATGTAAGTAGATGTAGTTTCAAAATGGCGGCCAAAATTAAGTCATTGCCTTTGACTAATTTGGAAAACTGTATGATTTTTTTAATCGTAATATCTTAAAATTACACTAAAAATTGAATATCTCTTGAACGAAACATCGTATTGAATCCAATTAAACGTTGAAAGACTTATCCTATTGTCCGGCTTGGGATGACATTATAACATTGTTAAATTTTTTACTTTTTTTCAGTTTGTTTAACCAAAAATATATATTTGACCCCTGAATGACCTTTCCTTTTCGTGATGACCTTTGACCTTCATTCACTTTGTACACACCTAATATTAACTTGTTTTAATGTTCTATGTTATTATTATAGCCAATAAACCGATTTGCAATATGTGCAATCACCGTTATTTGACATCGATTTCATTTTTATTTAAGATGTTCCGTTACAGGTGGGATATAGAAAATAGACATACAGCACACAGAAAGCAATGCCCCCGCAAATTGAGGTTGAGGATCGGAGACGAGGAGATGAAGAGGAAGTAGGAGGAGATGTAAGTAGATGTAGTTTCAAAATGGCGGCCAAAATAAAGTCATTCCCATTGACTTACATGCAAATTTGGTCAAACTTCAAACAGCCGCCATTTTGAAACGGTAACTACATAAGAGTTTTTCTTTCGCCAGTTTCATTAACCCTAACCCTAACCTTAACCCTAACCCTAACGCTAACGCTAACCATAACCCTAACCAGATTTTGAATTTCGTTATTACGTCATATCGATGAGGCTGTTATTTAAACCCTATACAGGTCTTAATACGCTCTTTATTTTCTTTGTCGTGCGCGAAATTGTAGGACCAACCCTTTTTAAGTGGTGAAACAAAATGGCTTCTTTCCCATTGACTTGTGTACAACTTTCAAACCGCCGCCATTTTAAATTGCAACATCGCAAGATGCTAATTCTTACAAATCTGTAATTGGCTTCACATCAACTATGCATGAATTAATTTTGAACAAAATCGGACAAAATTTACATTTGGTCGCCATTTTGGATTTTGGTTATTACGTCATATCTCACCAACTAAAGGTACGATGAGGCTGTTATTCATACCCTAGGTAGATCTTAACACGTTCTTTATTTTCTTTGTCGTGTACGAAATTGTACGACGTACCATTTTTAAGCGGCGAAACAAAATGGCTACTTTCCTATTGACTTGTGTACAAACTTCAAACCGACACCATTTTTAATTGCAACATCGCACGATGCTAATTCTTACAAATCTGTACGTGGCTTCACATCAACTATGCATATATTAATTTTGAACAAAATCGGACAAACTTTACATTTTGGTCGCCATTTTGGATTTTGGTTATTACGTCATATCTCACAAAGTAAAAGTACGATGAGGCTGCTATTTAAACCCTAGGTAGATCTTAACACGCTATGTATTTTCTTTGCAGTGCACGAAATTGTACGACGTACCATTTTTAAGCGGCCAAACAAAATGGCTACTTTCCCATTGACTTGTGTACAAACTTCAAACCACCGCCATTTTGAAACGGTAACTACTTAAGAAATTTTCTTTGGCCAATTTCTTAGTCTACCCATAACCTATCTATGACATAAATAAGGGACCTTAACTAACACGCATACAACTGACACAACCCCGTAACTCTAACCCTAACCCTAACCCTAACCCTAACCCTAACCCTAACCCAAACCCAAACCCAAACCCAAACCCAAACCCAAACCCAAACCCAAACCCAAACCCAAACCCAAACCCAAACCCTAACCCTAACCCTAACCCTAACCCCTAACCCCTAACCCCTAACCCCTAACCCCTAACCCCTAACCCCTAACCCCTAACCCCTAACCCCTAACCCCTAACCCCTAACCCCTAACCCCTAACCCTAACCCTAACCCAACCCCTAACCCCTAACCCCTAACCCCTAACCCCTAACCCCTAACCCCTAACCCCAAACCCCAAACGCCTAACCCCTAACCCCTAACCCCTAACCCCTAACCCCTAACCCCTAACCCCTAACCCCTAACCCCTAACCCCTAACCCTAACCCTAACCCCTAACCCCTAACCCCTAACCCTAACCCTAACCCTAACCCTAACCCTAACCCTAACCCTAACCCTAACCCTGGACCTACCATTTTTAAGCGGCCAAACAAAATGGCTACTATCCCATTGACTTGTGTACAAACTTCAAACCGCCGCCATTTTGAAACGGTAACTACTTAAGAAATTTTCTTTGGCCAATTTCTTAGTCTACCCATAACCTATCTATGACATAAATAAGGGACCTTAACTAACACGCATACAACTGACACAACCCCGTAACTCTAACCCTAACCCTAACCCTAACCCTAACCCTAACCCTAACCCTAACCCTAACCCTAACCCCAACCCTAACCCCTAACCCCTAACCCCTAACCCCTAACCCCTACCCTAACCCTAACCAGAAATTTTCTTTGGCCAATTTCTTAGTCTACCCATAACCTATCTATGACATAAATAAGGGACCTTAACTAACACGCATACAACTGACACAACCCCGTAACCCTAACCCTAACCCTAACCCCTAACCCCTAACCCCTAACCCCTAACCCTAACCCTAACCCTAACCCTAATCCTAACCCCCCTAACCCTAACCCCTAACCCCTAACCCCTAACCCCTAACCCCTAACCCCTAACCAGATCGGAGACGAGGAGATGAAGAGGAAGTAGGAGGAGATGTAAGTAGATGTAGTTTCAAAATGGCGGCCAAAATTAAGTCATTGCCATTGACTAAATTGGAAAACTGTATGATTTTTTTAATCGTAATATCTTAAAATTACACTAAAAATTGAATATCTCTTGAACGAAACATCGTATTGAATCCAATTAAACGTTGAAAGACTTATCCTATTGTCCGGCTTGGGATGACATTATAACATTGTTAAATTTTTACTTTGTTTCAGTTCGTTTAACCAAAAATGTATATTTGACCCCTGAATGACCTTTCCTTTTCGTGATGACCTTTGACCTTCATTCACTTTGTACACACCTAATATTAACTTGTTTCAATGTTCTATGTAATTATTATAGCCAATAAACCGATTTGCAATATGTGCAATCACCGTTATTTGACATCGATTTCATTTTTATTTAAGATGTTCCGTTACACGTGGGATATAGCACACAGAAAGCAAAGCCCCCGCAAATTGAGGTTGAGGATCGGAGACGAGGAGATGAAGAGGAAGTAGGAGGAGATGTAAGTAGATGTAGTTTCAAAATGGCGGCCAAAATTAAGTCATTGCCTTTGACTAATTTGGAAAACTGTATGATTTTTTTAATCGTAATATCTTAAAATTACACTAAAAATTGAATATCTCTTGAACGAAACATCGTATTGAATCCAATTAAACGTTGAAAGACTTATCCTATTGTCCGGCTTGGGATGACATTATAACATTGTTAAATTTTTTACTTTTTTTCAGTTTGTTTAACCAAAAATATATATTTGACCCCTGAATGACCTTTCCTTTTCGTGATGACCTTTGACCTTCATTCACTTTGTACACACCTAATATTAACTTGTTTTAATGTTCTATGTTATTATTATAGCCAATAAACCGATTTGCAATATGTGCAATCACCGTTATTTGACATCGATTTCATTTTTATTTAAGATGTTCCGTTACAGGTGGGATATAGAAAATAGACATACAGCACACAGAAAGCAATGCCCCCGCAAATTGAGGTTGAGGATCGGAGACGAGGAGATGAAGAGGAAGTAGGAGGAGATGTAAGTAGATGTAGTTTCAAAATGGCGGCCAAAATAAAGTCATTCCCATTGACTTACATGCAAATTTGGTCAAACTTCAAACAGCCGCCATTTTGAAACGGTAACTACATAAGAGTTTTTCTTTCGCCAGTTTCATTAACCCTAACCCTAACCTTAACCCTAACCCTAACGCTAACGCTAACCATAACCCTAACCAGATTTTGAATTTCGTTATTACGTCATATCGATGAGGCTGTTATTTAAACCCTATACAGGTCTTAATACGCTCTTTATTTTCTTTGTCGTGCGCGAAATTGTAGGACCAACCCTTTTTAAGTGGCGAAACAAAATGGCTTCTTTCCCATTGACTTGTGTACAACTTTCAAACCGCCGCCATTTTAAATTGCAACATCGCAAGATGCTAATTCTTACAAATCTGTAATTGGCTTCACATCAACTATGCATGAATTAATTTTGAACAAAATCGGACAAAATTTACATTTGGTCGCCATTTTGGATTTTGGTTATTACGTCATATCTCACCAACTAAAGGTACGATGAGGCTGTTATTCATACCCTAGGTAGATCTTAACACGTTCTTTATTTTCTTTGTCGTGTACGAAATTGTACGACGTACCATTTTTAAGCGGCGAAACAAAATGGCTACTTTCCTATTGACTTGTGTACAAACTTCAAACCGACACCATTTTAATTGCAACATCGCACGATGCTAATTCTTACAAATCTGTACGTGGCTTCACATCAACTATGCATATATTAATTTTGAACAAAATCGGACAAACTTTACATTTTGGTCGCCATTTTGGATTTTGGTTATTACGTCATATCTCACAAAGTAAAAGTACGATGAGGCTGCTATTTAAACCCTAGGTAGATCTTAACACGCTATGTATTTTCTTTGCAGTGCACGAAATTGTACGACGTACCATTTTTAAGCGGCCAAACAAAATGGCTACTTTCCCATTGACTTGTGTACAAACTTCAAACCACCGCCATTTTGAAACGGTAACTACTTAAGAAATTTTCTTTGGCCAATTTCTTAGTCTACCCATAACCTATCTATGACATAAATAAGGGACCTTAACTAACACGCATACAACTGACACAACCCCGTAACTCTAACCCTAACCCTAACCCTAACCCTAACCCTAACCCTAACCCTAACCCTAACCCTAACCCTAACCCTAACCCTAACCCTAACCCTAACCCTAACCCTAACCCTAACCCTAACCCTAACCCTAACCCTAACCCTAACCCTAACCCTAACCCTAACCCTAACCCTAACCCCTAACCCCTAACCCCTAACCCCTAACCCTAACCCTAACCCTAACCCTAACCCCTAACCCTAACCCCTAACCCTAACCCTAACCCTAACCCTAACCCTAACCCTAACCCTAACCCTAACCCTAACCCTAACCCTAACCCTAACCCCTAACCCCTAACCCTAACCCTAACCCTAACCCTAACCCTAACCCTAACCCTAACCCTAACCCTAACCCTAACCCTAACCCTAACCCTAACCCTAACCCTAACCCTAACCCTAACCCCAAACCCCAAACCCCAAACCCCAAACCCCAAACCCCAAACCCCAAACCCCTAAATCCTAACCCTAACCCTAACCCTAACCCCTAACCCCTAACCCCTAACCCCTAACCCCTAACCCCTAACCCCTAACCCCTAACCCCTAACCCTAACCCTAACCCTAACCCTAACCCTAACCCCTAACCCCTAACCCCTAACCCCTAACCCCTAACCCTAACCCTAACACGCATACAACTGACACAACCCCCAACCCCAACCCCAACCCCAACCCCAACCCCAACCCTAACCCTAACCCTAACCCTACCCATAACCCCTGACCCCTAACCCCTAACCCTAACCCATAACCCCTAACCCTAACCCTAACCCAAACCCTAATGATGACCTTTGACCTTCATTCAATTTGTACACACCTAATATTAACTTGTTTCAA
>JAYJML010000084.1:0-77500 GCA_035610835.1 Ophiura sarsii | reverse complement strand
CATTTATCCCTTAAAATATAGCACTTCGACGATATTTTTCTGTTTTTCATCCGTTCCCGTCACACTAAATGAAAGTTTTTGTTTTCAGTGATATTCCGAAATGTACATACTCAGATTGATTTACAATTTGAAGCTGATGTAGTTGCAATATGGTGTATATTTTCCCCAGAACCATATGTTCTAGGGACTCCCCTGCCGAAGCCTGCTTACCGTGGTTTGCTGTTGATCTGACTAATTTGCATCTTCTCCGGAGATGCGGGTATTCCAAACCTGAAGTATTTTCAATATTTCAGAGACTAGTAAGATATTGCCACGACTTTTAAAATTGACTTGTACGCGCGCATCAATGACCTGGGGGCGGGTCGTTTTGTGTGACGTCGCATGGTAACAAGAGGCAGATGTTTGCGAGTTTGGCCCTGAACATGGATACACGCGAGACGACTACTCGCGGCTGTACTTTCAACAATAAATACTACATGAAAACAAAACACGCTACAACAATTAAAACACCATTTTTATATCGTTAAATGAACTGCCAAGATTTAAATATGTTAGGCTGAACTTTTATACGTACGAGCCTACTCCTAGCTAGGCCTATAGCCGTCCCGTCTACGACACATGGCAACCCATTTAATTGTTATCAAAACTTGACAAACACTAACAATGCAACTAATACTAGGGCAAGACAAGATACTTTTATTTGTCAAAAAGACTCACGATATCCTAAAACTTTATTAACATGATTATTCAATGTAGGCCTAGGTCTAGGATGCCTAGGCTATCAATCATTACTCACCGAAACAAGCAGGTAATACGAAGCATGGAATCGTACAACACGATTTAACTGCGATTTTGATTATATTTCCCCATCAATTGACCATAAACATAAGAAGGTTGTTGAAGTGATTCGACTTTGATCCATGGATCCATGACTATGATGAGACATTCACATTTGGCGTTGACTTTTTCAATGATGAAATCAGTGTAACCGGCACCTCCATGGTGCGTTAATGTATGTTCAGCTATGTTTTAAATTGTTTCTTCTATTTTAATTTGTTTGAAATTATGGTTGTCATTACATAAGCTTACAAAAAAATAACTTCAAAAACCTATACGGTAGATCTGAGACGAAATATTCGTCCAGGGTGAAGTTATATTTCATATAATATTATATCCAATCGGCAAAATTGATGTTTCCTGCATCTGAATTCTTATCAGGATCGGGAATGAAGAAAGGAGCGTAAAGCCATGCTTAATTTCTGTCGTGATTTTGTTTATTTATTTTCTGTGATTGTTTGGCAAATCAAAAACTAGGTTAATCAGTGGCCCGAACATGCTTTAGTTGCAGCACTGTGATTGATCTATCTCATAGTCTTCCTTTATAAAAGCTTCTCTGCTATTGGTCAATCCGGAGAAAAACAATGACGTAGTGGGGAATCCCCTAGATCAATGTAGATTGCTCCAATATTCAATGGGGTGGTGTATATTTACCTCGGGTGGAAATGACACAAGAATACGAACTTCAAAGTCAAAATATAAACCTTGAATAACCTAATATTTACAATTTGGATGCTAATCAACATTAAATGACAAGAACCTTAGAATAGTCCGTTCACAGTCACCAATCTTAAAGTCATGACCTCCCTGATTCAATTGGTGGTGAATGTTAACCAAAATAAAGCACTAAATACCTTCGGAAATGCTGAGAAAATGTCTTTATTTTTCATTTTTCATTTTGTTTGAAAAAATCTTACAAGAGAGGGTTTCTATGTACCGTATATCATCTATCTAAACAAGGTGAAAATATTGAATTTCATTTTTTGACCAATCTCTCTGTGCCCCTTTAAGACCCCCATTTTATTGAAAATTCAAAAAACACACATATTATGTAGTTCAATAAATTTGCGTTCATACTACATGTAATCAAATTTGAAAAACAAACTATTTCGTAAGACCTACTCTTTCGAGATATCAGTTCTCAATACCCTATATATTTTGTCATTATCAGTTTAGTTACGAAGCCCCCCCCCCCCTTCTTTTTTTGGAGACACTGGGCCGCTCACCCCTACCAAAAAGGTGAATGCCCGGGCCCCGAGAGAGGGGAGCTTACCATAGCTGATAATATCATTATAGTAGAGTCATTATCTTGGATTCCGTGACCGTTTTCTTCCTACCTTAGTTTCTTAGTGAATTTGTCAACTAGAACCATTTTAAAAGAACATGAACTCCCATGCATTTCTCAAAAGTGACGGGAACGTTCTTTTATAGCGCAAATTCCAAAATTGCCGCCAAACAGGGGCCCAAAAATTCAAATGGCTTTAATTAAGCTAAAAAAAGCACACCATATTGTTCGGCTGAGCACAAGGATTCCGAAAAAGTATAGTTTGCTCTACTTCCGATGTTTGGTTAACATTACATTATTATACACAACCCCCATCCGTCACCACCCCGCCCTCGCCCCGTGGCATATCTCAACTCCCAAGGCCTAAACCTTAACCATCTCCTGTACCCCACCTGTCACTGCCCCCGCCCCGCCACGTGGCATATCCGTTAAGCAATTTAGCATCACATTTCTTCATTAACCACCTGCCTTCATTAACCCCCTGAATGCTTCCCGGCATTACCCCAAGCTATATCCCATGGGTTGTACTTTTAAGGAACCACACTATTTCATTCCACCTCATGATCGATGACCCTCCCTGTTACGCAATTTAGTATCACATTTCTTCATTAACCCCTGCCTCCCAAACCACATTATTTTACTACACCCCCTCGCCCCCGACCACCGTCCCCGTCCCCCGCCCGCCGTCCCCCTAGGCCTAATTTAACCTTAACCATCTCCCGTAGCGCAGCGTATTTCTCCGATATTTGCCCGCCCGCGTATCAGGTATGGGTGGGGTGATGGGTGTAGATGCCGACTGCATGGTTACACTAGGCCTATGCGTAGAGATAAACAAACATGTCCCGTAAAAATAGTATGAAAACCCCTGGATTTGGGGTATGTTTGCTCATATCTTGGTTAATTCTATACGGCTTTTAGCACTTTAGCTAACAACACTCCCATTATCATCCCCTATTATCAGTACAACATTCACGGCGTAGGCCTATAGATGGAAAATGAAGGAGCCTTTTATGGATATATACATATAGTCACAACATTACGCAAATTATAGTATGATAGGCTCAGTGTAGTCGAATCTTTATCAATGTGATCATTTAAAAATGCACCGTGGCGCAGTGAGTAGTCGGGTGTAAAAATCCACACCTATCGTCCGTAGATAAAGGACATTAGTAAAGGAGAGAGAAAAATTGGAAACATTAGAGAGAAAGCAAGAAATGGGGATGAAGATTTAATTATGACCCGTCGTTTGGTAGGCCTACAAGTATTCTCTTCTTCTACTTCAGATATTAAAAGAGACGGAATCGGGTAAGCTTCTGATTAATATGAGTCACGTCACGAATTGTGATGTAATCATAGTAAAAGGCCAAAACATGCCACCTGAACTTGACCCTCGTTATGCCAGCGCCACTGAACAGTCCAGGCCGATTTCCCATTCAGGAAGCATTCCTGAACTGGAAGTATTACCCATAATGCAATGCGATATTTGTGGTTAGTCCTCTAGACTACAGGAACCCGCTTTTCATAAGGCTAAGAGAACTGTAGCGTACAAATTAAACCTAGACCTATTTCAATATGGGTGAAACATTTTGTATAATATAATGAAAGATTTTGTTGTCGTTCTCAGCGTTCAGTGGCTCATTTTAAACTCGTTATTTTGATTTGAAGGTCTATGAAGTTGACTTCAAACTAAAATGGATATCGATTCGTTATTTTAATTTGTCTGAGGAAAAAAAAGTTATCGTGTACTTTTTCAAATAAACGAATTTGAATATTTAATGAGGTAGGCCCTAATTAGCCCAATTTTGTAATTACAATAAATTAGGAAAATCACCACAATAATATCTATTAATTATGACTAAACAGTTTATCTTATATCTTTTTTCTTTTTTTTTCTTTTTTCTTTTTCTTTTTTGAATTGGGCTGTCTTCGGTTCAATTTCTAACAGTTGTTGTGTGAGTTTATTAACTCTATAATAATAAGGACAAATAACAACATAGAGATCAGTCACGAAAACTACAATAATAATGCACTTTTCATTAGCCTATATAGTCATGACAGTAGACAGCCCTAATTACCGAACCAAATTGTTCCAATTGACACACTTTCATTTTGAAAATGGGATTTTTTAGGTAAAGTCCCCTTTTTCAAGTTGACTTGATTTGTATAATACACTTTTTTTGTTGAATAAGGTTAATTGTTTCGAGATGGGTTCACAAAAAGGAGGTATGGGTATTGATTGTAAAAATACACTGCACTTTCATTTTGAAAATGGGATTTTTTTTAAAGGTAAAGTCCCCTTTTTCAAGTTGACTTGATTTGTATAATACACTTTTTTTTTGTATAGGGTTAAATGTTTCGAGATGGGTTCACAAAAAGGAGGAATGGGTATTGATTGTAAAAATACACTGCACTTTCATTTTGAAAATGGGATTTTTTAGGTAAAGTCTGCATGGTTACACTAGGCCTATGCGTAGAGATAAACAAACATGTCCTGTAAAAATAGTATGAAAACCCCTGGATTTGGGGTATGTTTGCTCATATCTTGGTTAATTCTATACGGCTTTTAGCACTTTAGCTAACAACACTCCCATTATCATCCCCCATTATCAGTACAACATTCACGGCGTAGGCCTATAGATGGAAAATGAAGGAGCCTTTTATGGATATATACATATAGTCACAACATTACGCAAATTATAGTATGATAGGCCCAGTGTAGTCGAATCTTTATCAATGTGATCATTTAAAAATGCACCGTGGCGCAGTGAGTAGCCGGGTGTAAAAATCCACACATATCGTCCGTAGATAAAGGACATTAGTAAAGGAGAGAGAAAAATTGGAAACATTAGAGAGAAAGCAAGAAATGGGGATGAAGATTTAATTATGACCCGTCGTTTGGTAGGCCTACAAGTATTCTCTTCTTCTACGTCAGATATTAAAAGAGACGG
Organism: Ophiura sarsii; assembly: GCA_035610835.1. Classification (NCBI taxonomy): domain Eukaryota; kingdom Metazoa; phylum Echinodermata; class Ophiuroidea; order Amphilepidida; family Ophiuridae; genus Ophiura; species Ophiura sarsii. The sequence continues at coordinate 72,430 of JAYJML010000084.1, read as the reverse complement.
AATCGGGTAAGCTTCTGATTAATATGAGTCACGTCACGAATTGTGATGTAATCATAGTAAAAGGCCAAAACATGCCACCTGAACTTGACCCTCGTTATGCCAGCGCCACTGAACAGTCCGGGCCGATTTCCCATTCAGGAAGCATTCCTGAACTGGAAGTATTACCCATAATGCAATGCGATATTTGTGGTTAGTCCTCTAGACTACAGGAACCCGCTTTTCATAAGGCTAAGAGAACTGTAGCGTACAAATTAAACCTAGACCTATTTCAATATGGGTGAAACATTTTGTATAATATAATGAAAGATTTTGTTGTCGTTCTCAGCGTTCAGTGGCTCATTTTAAACTCGTTATTTTGATTTGAAGGTCTATGAAGTTGACTACAAACTAAAATGGATATCGATTCGTTATTTTAATTTGTCTGAGGAAAACCATTCTAAAGCAATTGCATGTCATATTGTAATCCTTCAATAGCAGAAATAGCGGTATTAGACCCAAAATGCCCCAAAATGTCTAAGAACTAGAAAGAATGTGAATTATTTCATATAAGTTAAAAGTTTAACGGGTTCGCCGTCGGACGAGTTTTAATCTGTCAAGCTTTCGTCAGGATTAGCTCTGTCTTCTTCAGGACCAAATTATTATACTAGATATTGCTCTGGTCTAAGACCAGACGACCTTGATTTTTAATTACCCCATATGACATGTCACTTTTAATCGCTGAAGACCCTATATGAGTGTTGTGACGCTAAATTTATATTGATATTATTAATTCTATTAGGTATTTTCATATCTAGAATTCAGGCCATGATTGACTTGAAATGGCAACACCGTACTTCCGTATTCTGAATCCCATTCAGTCTACGCGCCAATATCTCTGACCAATTCAAGTCGTCGTGCCACGCTAACAACACCTCATGATAAGTTTAGGCCATATAGTTTTCAATTCACACAACAGGACTAGTGAGCTCTGAATTACAGAAGCTCACGATTGATGCGTGTCATGTCATTTCTTTAGGATAGTCTAGATGCTGGGTGCTGTGTTCGTTTATAATATGAGTAAGTGAACTATTTATGTTGAATTAATAAAATGTATATATAAATAACTTGGAAGCTATATCCGTTATATTCATTCTGTGTGTTTTGATCCCCTCTCCGCCATGCGAGTATTTTCCCTAAAACCACGTCACAACATCTGGTGGAGAATTCGTTCGTTTTGATATTTTTATGTCAATGTTTATATTATTCCGGTCAATTTACCAGCCCCCTTCATTTTGAATAATTAGGACTGTAGCTACAAAGTTGTATATGTATTTTGTTGTTCATCGCATCCAGTGTCGACGACTATAACTCAGCGTGGTGAGACGGTTTGAATTCAGGTAGCATTTTGTTGGTATGCACTGCTGAAATTTAATTATATGTCTATTGAAATTTGTTTTATAGACCCAGAAAGGTCTATTAAAATTGTGTTTAAAATAGTATACACGAAATACATGTAGTATGGCCTATCAATATTTAGGTCTTATTTACGCTGGCAATAATGGGCGCATTCTACATGTTCAACGTGGCAAGTCGATAAAGTCTTTTATATAATTGTTCCGATTTACAAGTCTCTGATAATCTGGTTCAAAAGTGCATGACCACGGTCTGATATCCATTGATAAAAAATTTTAATCCGAGATTGAAATTCTCGAGCGCGGTAAAATTCTATTGTGAAGATTTTATAAGCTCTTCTACTGGACAGGTGCGTTTCAGACAGACAATTTCTTCGGATGAAATAAATCTTGTTTATTTTTGAATGGACTGATTTCTAAATCAAGATACATAATATTGATACACTGCACTGCAATTGAATAAATATTTTATATATTCAGCTGTAACTTGGGACTTTATTCATTTAATTTGATGTCAACTTTAAATTGTTGACTTGGATTTCATTGAGCTTTTAATTTTTTTTCTCATTGGTGAATTTAAACTTCATCAATTAAGTTCATTGTTAGTCTATTAATTAAATTTAATCATCAATCATAATCAATAAATTTTAATTGATAATCTTAATCAAGTTTAATAATTAATAAACTTGGTTCATGTTCAGATTTTTCAAATTTTGATTGAATTTAAACTTGAATTTTGATCTTGAACTTGAGATTGACTAAAAAAAATTTTGTTGATTAAATTCCGAATTCTCTTTGGAATTAACTTGTGATTTTGACATAGATTGTTAAAAAGGCAATGAGCGATAGCGATAGCGATAGTGATAGTGATAGTAAGTCTGTTATATCACTTAATAGTATAGAGGAGGTTGAACTTGACGTTGCAAATATGGCTAAATATGATATGCATAATTGCGATATTAAATATTCTGGTAATCCAGATGACGTAGATAACTTCATTAGTAGATTTGAGACGTATGCTGAGCTGAGAGATTATACCGCGCCAAAATCTATACTTGCCTTACAAACAAAAGTTTATGGAAATGCTCGCGTCTATTTGGATTCAATTCCTGATGCAGATAAGAATACCATAGCCAAGATTAAAGATTTACTTAAAAGTAATTTCGAAGGTTCATCTTGGAAATGGAGCGTCGAATCTAAGCTGTTGTCGCGTAAGCAATTGACATCAGAAACACTTGACGACTATGCTTGTGAAATAATAAGATGGTGCAAGCAGGTTGGTAAATCTGAAGCAGAAAAGTTATCTATTTTTGTTCGCGGTCTTTTGCCTTCTGTCAGAGCGTTTGTGTTTTCAAAAGAACCTGAATCATTTAAACAAGCACTAGACGCCGCGAGATTGGGAATTTCAGTACAGCAAACGGCAAATGACTCGCTATTCGCACCCGCACAGTCACAAAATACTGAGCCCCAGGTAAATAGCATTAATTCTGTTCTGGACACACTGACGGGAGTCGTGTCTAATATAGCCACCAGAATGGAGAAATTAGAACACGACAAACATGTCTCTTTTTCTTCCCCGCTAGATCGTACTTACAATTCAGATCGTATAAGTAGTTCCTCTCAACCTAGGCATCAACCTAGTCAAACTTGGAATCAACCAAGGCAGTCACAGGCCCCCTATAGATCGTACAGAAAATTAGTATGCAATAGGTGTGGTCGTGTGGGACATGGGTGGAGAAAATGCTATGCCAAATTTGACGTAAATAGGAATCCTTTAAACTAATAAACCCATCTGCTCGACAGAAAAAGAAACATGTTCCACGACATGTAGATGGGTTAAGGTTTCAAAGATTTGAACATGTAAGAGGTGTAGACCGAAATGGCAATGCAAACCGTGTACCTCTTGATTTGAACAGACAGACATTTGGACAAAAATCGAATTCCAGTTTTTCACAAGCGCATATTGAGATTAATTTGTCTACGTTGAATACCATAGCAGCATTTGTTAATGGTAACCCTGTTCAATGTTTGATTGATACAGGTGCATCTGTCAACATTATTGATCACGATTGGTTTCATGCTAATCTTTCCAATTTGCGTTTTTCTATAGAAAAATCACGTGTAGCTGAAGCACGCGCAGCAAATGGTAGTAGTTTGGAAATTACTGGATTCATAGTTTTGTCCATATCCGTCAATGGCACACAATTTCCTGTACCTATGAATATTGCTCGTAACTTAAGTACACGTATCATACTTGGGTCTCAGTTTTTAAACAGGCACTGCGCAAGAATAGATTGTGAATCTCGTACACTAAGACTTGCTAAGGAGAGTAAAATACTTGTCATTGAGAAACAGGAAATTCCTGCTCACACTCAGTCTGTTGTGTGCGCAAGACTGTCAAATAAATTGCCATTCAATACAATTGGTCTCTCTCATGGAGGCAGGCGTGTCTCTGCATTAGGTGTATTGATCGCGAATACTGCTTCTAGTGTACAGAATAACTGTATTCATTTATTAGTTATGAATACTACTGATGAACCAATAACTTTGTACCCTCGTACTAAATTGGGCATTTTTTCTCTCGTTGACCCGCATAGGATTCACTCCTTCCCCGATCTTGAGAAAAACAATGTTAACAATGTTAATATAAGGCAAGCATCCGCGGTAGCTAGCGATGTAAACAGTAAACAAGATTCAGTAAAGGAAGTCCTTTCAAAAGTGAATTTAAATACTGATCACATGTCAGGTACTGAAGCATCTGAAATCAATGGTTTACTCACTGAATATATTGATATATTTCAAGTAAAAGGGGGTCCTACTGGTAATTACTCCCGTGTTAAACATGCTATTAACACTGGTGATCACCCTCCTATTAGATCTAGACCGTATAGGCAAGCTCCTCACATTCAAGCCGAAGTACGTAGACAAGTCCACGAAATGTTAGAACAAGACATTATAAAGGAGTCAGCAAGTCCTTGGTCCTTTCCAGTATGCATGACACCTAAAGCTGGTGACCCAAATACTTATAGATTTGCAATTGATTTTAGAGCCTTGAATAAGATTTGCGCACGCGATAACTTTCCGTTACCTAACATAAACGATGCTTTAGATAGTTTAGGTGCAGCTAAACCAAATTTCATTACAACTCTTGATCTTGCGGCTGGATATTGGCAAATAGGCTTGGAAGAAAGTTCCAAATCTAAAACTGCATTCATCACTCAAGATGGTCTATATGAATTCCAAAGAATGCCATTTGGTTTACATAACGCCCCAGCCACTTTCCAACGAGCTATGCAAGAAGTTTTGAGAGGTTTGAATTGGAAATTCGTTCTCTGTTACTTAGACGACATAATTATATTCAGTAGTTCTTTTTCCGAACACATGGACCATTTAAGGCAAGTTTTCGATAGGTTGCGCGCAGCTGGTCTAAAATTACAACCTAAGAAATGTACTTTTGGTCAAACTGAGGTCAAATATTTAGGTCACGTAGTGAACAAAGATGGTGTAGCAACAGATCCAGCAAAATTGAAAATTGTCCAAGATTATCCAACTCCTGCCAAAGTAACCGAAGTCAAATCTTTTCTTGGATTTGTGGGATATTATCGAAAGTTCATAAAGGACTTTTGCAAAATTGCTGAACCACTAACCAATTTAACTAGAAAAGATGTATCTTTTGTTTGGGATCAAAGTTGTCAAGAAGCATTCAAAACGCTCAAACGAAAATTGTTAGAGCCACCAATTCTAGCATATCCAAATTTCGATGGCACAGAATTCATATTGCAAACCGATGCTAGTCGTACTGGTTTAGGTTTTATCTTGGCCCAAAAGCAGGATGGCAAAGAACGTGTGATATCCTATGGTGGAAGAGCATTACATGATGCGGAAAGAAATTACACTGTTACAGAAATTGAAGCTTTGGCAGTTGTCGAGGGAATCAAGAAATATGCTCCATATTTGCAACATAGTATCAAATTCACTGTTGTAACTGATCATTGCGCTTTGAAATGGCTCTTTGGTATAAACAAAAATACCGGAAGTCGATTAGCGCGATGGGCACTTAAACTGCAGTCATATAAGTTTGATGTAATTCACATTCGTGGACGCCATAATGGCAACGCTGATGCATTAAGTAGAATAGATTATGACAGAATGGATATTTGTACTGATTGCAATCATTCTCATTCCAAAGTCACTGATGCTGTAGAAGTTAATAAGGTAGCCTGGGTAAAGTCGGGATTAGACGAGATGGTGAGCGACATCATACAAAATCCTAGTAATGATGTGAACTCTCGTCCTACAGTAAACGTGGTTAGAAATCTTCGATTTCAAAAAGGGAAACGTGTTGAGAATGACAAAGATTCAGTCAAGCCAAATATTCCAAAGTTTCCAAATGAGCTCAACTTAGACAAATTCAAACAAGTTTTGTTGACGGATATATTTGCGGGATCAATGTTGCAATATCTGGAAAACGATGAATTGCCAGATAATGCTGTTAAGGCTAGGAATGTAGTTTTACAGGCTGATCAGTACTATGCACACGAAGGGTTGTTGTATCACATTTGGCATACTCCTGCTAAAGGGCACATGCCTGAAAGAAATGTCCATCGTTTGTATATACCCGTGCAATTAATTGATACAGTTCTAAATAACTGTCATGATCACGTGTTAGCCGCACATTTTGGATTTCAGCGAACCTACAATAGAATCCGTCAACGTTACTTTTGGAAATGCATGTATCGTGACGTAGACAACTGGGTCCGTTCATGTATTTCTTGCTCTCAACGAAAAACTCATAGACATAAAGTACTAGCCCCAATGGTAACTATGAAAGTGCCAGGCGCTTTCGAACGAGTAAGTGTTGACATTTTAGGTCCTTTACCTATTACCACTTCAGGTAATCGCTATGTACTCTGTTTTTCAGATCATTGTACTAGATGGCCAATATTGGTACCATTGAAAGTTACTGATGCGTCAACCATTGCTCGCGCATTCTTTGATTATGTAATTTGTGAACATGGTTGTCCTCAAACCTTGTTGAGCGACAGAGGTCAAAATTTCCTCTCCAAGATTGTATTGGAAGTTTGTCGTATTATGCGCACTCACAAACTGAATACAAGTTCATATCATCCACAATGCAATGCAATTCAGGAACGTTTTAATGCAGTAATTCTGGATACCATTTCACATTATGTCAATGAATACCAAAGCGATTGGGATAAGTACATAACAGCTATACAATTTGCCTATAGAACAACTCCCGCTGAAAATTCAGTCGGATTTAGTCCCTTCTTCTTGTTGTATGGTAGAGAGGCAAGACTTCCGATAGATGTTACACTCCTAGCACAATGCAAATATCCAGATAAGACACTTCGTGAGCACATTCACAATCTGGTATCACAACTCGAAGTATTTAGGGACATTTCGAAACGTCATGCTGAACGTAATCAAGCCAAAATGAAAGAGCGTTTTGATGATCGTGCGCAAGATGTTCCATATCAAGTTGGTGATTCAGTTTGGATTTATATACCTGCATTGCAACAAGGATTGTCACGTAAACTCTCAAAGTTCTGGGCGGGACCCTTTCTACTAGTCGAACAGACTGGTCCTGTAAATTTCAAGGTGCGAAATCTTGAAAACAACAAATTGGTAACATCTACTGTACATGTTAACCGTATGAAATTTGCATATAATAGATTTGTCCGTCCAAGCAATGATACTCCCCCTGTGGATCCTGAAAATAGAGATCCAATTCCAGGATTAGTTCTAGACGATTGTCCTGATGATATATTTGAACAACTTTTGGCTACCCACGAGTCTGACAAGAATCAGATTCCAATTATTCCAGGTTTGCCTCCTATTCAAGATGAAACTCCAGAATATGTGATAGAGCGTATTCTCAGGGGACGTTTTAAAAAGAAACGTCTTGAGTATTTGATAAAATGGCAGGGCTTCCCAAATTCAAGAAATACTTGGGAACCAGAGACTAACCTAAACGCGGCCGCTTTAGAATCTCTGAAAGCTAACCCAGTCAAAATTACTGGCAAGATGTAAAGCCAGCGGGCAAGAATCATTGCAGGAACAGAGTCTGAAACAGCAAATAAATTAAAAATGTACAAGTATAGAGAACACAGAGGAAGTATATGAATAAAATTTATAGTCCGTAGGCTGAGATATGTCATGGTATGAGTATTACAATTCTTATGACACAAAATGTGTTATTTTGATAAAATTGTTGAATGAGAGCAATTTGTAATTTGGGCAACATTGCCTGAAAGTGTGTGTTCACTTTCGTTAATTTGTATATAGAAATGATTGTTGCAAAGAATTGCACACAATGATATTCTTCATGTAGAAAGTTTGAATTTATATAGTTGAGCAAAAAATGCGGAAATGCAGTATGATCAAATAAGTGTTATATTTATTTTGTATCTTTTCGGAAGAGGCATATGTTGTGAGGTTTTCTGGCAACATTAGTCTCGCATGAATAGACGCAAACAAAAGAAAGTTTAATGTAAATTACTAAATATTTCAGTAGTGCTACCTTTGTCTTGTTTTGTCTGTCCTGTATTGTCTTGTTGTGTACACATAATATATAGTCACCATTGATGACTATTTAATTTTAAAGGGTCACAAAAACGTGATTTCTTTGAAATAAGAAAAATATGTTTCCGTATGAAACATCGAAATTGGAAGGAAATTTTCCAATTCTTTTGCGCTTCAACTTTTGATGAAACCTTTAGACCGCACACGTTAATCCGAGGATTATGTATGAGAGTGTGTGTTTGTGTTAGGCCATTTAAGGGATCGATCCCGTATGCGTGTTTGTTCAGAAAAAATCCCTCTTTACCGTGTGAGCGTAATCACTTGGAATTTTTCGCGTGAATTCCGGGTTAATACGGTCGCAGGTTTCCACAGGTTTGGCGTCGCAGAAGATTAATAATAAATTTATATTTAAGGCCACTCGTTTAAAAATAAAATAACATTCTCTGATAGTTAAAATTATACAACCTGATATTAGATGCCGTCAATTTGGCAGACGGAAACATGGATAAAGCACATGTTAAATTTTGTGACGAAATAAATAATTCGTTTCTATATATGATAAAGATATCAGTTTCTTTTATAAATATTTCACCCAGCATTCTTTAAGTTAAATTGTCAGGTGTCAATTTTGTTAGGAAGGGCGTATGTTGTGACGCTAAATTTATATTGATATTATTAATTCTATTAGGTATTTTCATATCTAGAATTCAGGCCATGATTGACTTGAAATGGCAACACCGTACTTCCGTATTCTGAATCCCATTCAGTCTACGCGCCAATATCTCTGACCAATTCAAGTCGTCGTGCCACGCTAACAACACCTCATGATAAGTTTAGGCCATATAGTTTTCAATTCACACAACAGGACTAGTGAGCTCTGAATTACAGAAGCTCACGATTGATGCGTGTCATGTCATTTCTTTAGGATAGTCTAGATGCTGGGTGCTGTGTTCGTTTATAATATGAGTAAGTGAACTATTTATGTTGAATTAATAAAATGTATATATAAATAACTTGGAAGCTATATCCGTTATATTCATTCTGTGTGTTTTGATCCCCTCTCCGCCATGCGAGTATTTTCCCTAAAACCACGTCACAACATGAGCATGGACCCTATGGTGGCTCTGAAAAGAGCTCTACACGTACCACTGGCCTACTATATATAAATTTGGTTCTAAAAGAACCTCCAAAGGACTGCCCCTTGACCAATGGAAATAACGTAGAGACTGCCCCTTGTCTACTACAGACTGCAATAAGTCTAATGCACAGTAGTGCGGTCACTGATCAGTGAGCCACCATATCTGTTCAGTGGAAGCGGCAATTCATCTGAACGGCTCTTTTCAGAGCCACCAATTCTTTCACAAGTAGGAAAGGGCACCTAATCTAAAATCATCGGGCAAGGGGCAGCCCAAATGATGATAACAAGAGAAGTGGCAATCTCTATGTTTTATTTAATATTATAATAATTTGGTCCTGAAGAAGTCAGAGCTAATCCTGACGAAAGCTTGACAGATTAAAACTCGTCCGACGGCGAACCCGTTAAACTTTTAACTTATATTATGGATACCCGTCGTAAAAGCCTATCTCACAATGTGAATTATTTCATATTATATTCACATTTCAATACCGAGTCATGTTTTATTGACACTAACAACTAATTTTCAAAATTAATTTTACAATTTTGATTAAGTTTTTGCAGACGGACCAGTTGCCCCATACTCCTTCGGACCACTTGCCCCAACAAATGACTTAGCACTTTGTCGAGATGAAACATTATTCAAACACGCCTGTGATGTAATAAATTGTACGCCAAAATGTTTTAAAACATACCACCATTTGTCATAATAATCCATAACTCCAATACATTTCAGAAAAAAAGGCAAAACTGCATTTTTGTTTTTAGCCATTACACAGATTTCTGTAGCCAGCGAGTATCTTTGAATTCGCAAATATTTTTTTTCTTCTTTCTCTTTTTATTTTTTTCATCTGCTATGACAAATCAAATATACAAAAAATATATGATTACAAATCAGTTAGAATACACTATGTGTGTGGATAACTGTTAGAGTAACATCGATAAGTAGACTATATATCGCATGAATATGGTTATTATGCATACGTACTAAAACACACTAAATTACAAAATATAATATATTTCAATTATACAAAAAGCATGTGGAAAACGTCCCATTTTTTTAGGTAGAGAGTATTAAGAGATTTTTTCCACATGTGTCTTTCAGTGTTATGGTACTTAATGATATCATTGATATTTTGAAATGACGGTTTTAAACCATTGCACCTATTTCTGTATACAGCAAATTTCGCAATCAACAAGATGTTATTGAGACCAGTATGTTTACTAATGGGGAATTTGCCAAAGAGAATGTCATTATCGCACAGCGAAACCTTAATTTTACATTTACATAGTATCCATTCCTCGAGCTTTCTCCAGATGGTATTAGTAATAGGGCACATACAGAATATATGATAAATTGTTTCCTGGACCTGATAGCAAAAATTCGCAAATATGATGGCGTTCGGGTCCTACAAGTAGACGAGTGTCTTTAGATAAAATAAGAAATGGTGTACTTTGTTTATTTGCAAATTCATAAACTAATAACTCTACCAAATGAATACCCGTGATATTGATAAGTTGAAGCATTCTTTAAATGATAATATTGATCGTAAATCCAAACCACCAACCACCAAGTCATGCGCCATTTTACGGTCATTTCAACCACAACCTATGGTTTCAATCATATTTCGGAAAGGCCCTAAGCACACTGTAATATAGCACCCATCAAATGCAATATGCACCTAGCATCTTAAGACGACTGTACTGCATGTGTAATGGAAAAATCCAAATTTGACCTTGTGATATAGTTTTTATTATATCATGATAGGCCTAATTTCAACCATGTGATAGTTTTTACTATCATTATGGCTTGACAAGAATGATATGATATCATGATATAAAACAAATATTGAATGCCTTTTGTTTGTGCAATAGTAAAACTATATCACTCGGTCCAATTTGGATTATTCCATTACACTCGGCTTCGCCTCGTGCAATGGAAAAATCCAAATTTGACCTTGTGATATAGTTTTTACTATTACACGCTCAGGCATTCAATATTTGTATACTATCACACTCTCAGACATTAAATATTTGTATACCATTCACCACTGCAGCAATAACTTGGGATATTAAGATCAACAGTTGATAGTAATTTTCTGTAGTCCATCCACTCAAAGGTTCTTCTTTCGTAACTAGTTATGATTATTATTTATCTCATGTAATGATTTATTGGCTATTGGACGAAATGGCTATTGGACGGAATGGCTATTGGACGAAATGGCTATTGGACGAAATGGCTATTGGACGAAATGGCTATTGGACGAAATGGTTATTGGACGAATTGGCTATTGGACGAATTGGCTATTGGACGAATTGGCTATTTGACGAAATGGCTATTGGACGAAATGGCTAATGGACGAAATAGTTATTGGACGAAATGGCTATGGACGAAATGGCTATGGACGAAATGGCCATTGGACAAAATGGTACTGGACGAAATGGCTATTGGACGAAGTGGGAATGGACGAAATGGCTATTGAACGAAGTGGCTATTGGACGAAGTGACCATGGACGAAGTGGCTATTGGACGAAATGACATTGGACGAAGTGGCTATTGGACCAAGTGGTTATTGGACCAAGTGACTAATGGACGAAATGGCATTGGACGAAATGCCATTGGAAGAACTGGTAAATGGACGAAATGGCATTGGACAAAGTGGCAATAGAGCGGTCGGTCGGTCCGGTGATTTTTATTTTTATTTTTTTTACAAACCTTTTCCCTCTTGAAAATGACAGTATAAATCAAACAAATTTGTAAAAATCTTGCCATATTTTGACAAGCTATACATTTTTATCATCACATGCAAATGAATACCGTCATTTGCATGTGACAATTTTTTTAATCGATTTCTAGAAAAATGAGTCGTTCCGGCCCGTAGAGCAGGGTTTCTTTTTTTGTCAAAATAAATAAAATTTAAAAATAATTCATAATATATGAAGAAAAGCATAGCCAATAGTGTTAGTATTTGTTTGCCCCCCTGACAAGAATCATGTTGTGCTATGACCAACTACCGATGACCGTTAATATACAATGATAAATAGTGAAATGAAATGGTGCTTAACCAATTTTGACAAATTAAAATGTATGGTGGAAGCTATATATATGAAATGCAATGCAATATCGATAATTCAAATACAGATTTTCAAAAAGTCCACAAAGTTGAGTCAAGTGGGTTTTTGGACTCACCCTGTATGCTATCTCCTCCAGATGGTCCATGGGCAAAATGCCATTGGCGTTGAAGTGGAATGGTGAAGTCCACATCATTGGTTTTCCCCCTTGGGTTATTGAGTCCTCTGTCAACTGCGGCCATGGTTGATCTATCAAATGATGGAAACAAAGTGGACCCGAAGAACAGTGTTAAACTATTTCCTTTTGCGTGGTAGGTACCTACTATGTACCTGGGTGGTACATACCTGTATAATTAAAATCGATACTGGAACATGTAAATCGTTCCAGTATCGCTCGATACTAGAACGATTTACATGTTCCAGTATCGAGCGATAATGGAACGATTTAATTTATTCTAGAACTCGTGTATTGTTATATTTGTAAAAAGGGGACGACTATTTCAGCTTTAAAAATTAGCGACATTTTTACAACGTCAGCTTTGAGTGCATTATAGTTATTTTTTCCTTTTTCAAATACGTGTTCAGTTGTTATACCGTATATGAATTGCGGGATTTTGTTTCTACTATTTGTTTGAAGAATAAAATGTCGCAGTGTTTTAAAATATTGCGAGGGAAAACCATCTCATTCATTATGGTTTGGAAGCAACATTGTTTATGTTGGAGTACTACACACTAAATGGGGTCGTTCAATATCTTTCTCTTGAAGTTGTTGTGGTTCTGAAAAGAGCTTTTATGGATACTAGTAGGATGAGCTGATTGGTAAAGTCAATTTTACATTTTCTCTGTTTGAAAAATTGAGTGACTTGGAAAACTACCGATGATACATGTATGTATCTCAAACGAAAATCGTTGTGATCTCAACGCCTTCTAACGTATGACTTTTGCCTTTAGTAGTGAATACCTAGTAGTTGAATCAAGTGTCATGTATTGCACTGGGGCTTCAAAGGGTGGGCTTCATCCTGTCGAAATGCTTCCTCGAATCGTCAATCAGCTTTGAAATAGTTGACTCTATTTTGAGAATTTAAATATCCCCATACTCAACTGCGACAAGTTTTCAAAACAACTTTCTGATGTTCTCTCATCATCGCCTGATAGTGTTGGTAGGTTCATTTGTACCTTGCAGTCCGCCGGGATGTCCATAATGTATTGGGTGAACAGATACTGGCACATTTTTCATGTTCCAGTATTGGTCGATACTGGTACATTTTTCATGTACCAGTATCGGGCGATACTGGTACACATTCTACCAGTATTGCCCGATACTGGAACAAAATAATGTACCAGTATCGATCGATACTGGTACATTATTTTGTTCCAGTATCGGGCAATACTTGAACATTTTAAACGTGCCAGTATCGAGCGATACTGGAACAAAATAATGAACCAGTATCGAACGATACTGTGTGTTCTAGTATTGGTCGATACTAGTACAGTCTAGCATCTGGGAGCTAAAGTACACTTTTTCCCCAGGCAATTCCCTGGATATAACGATACAGTTATTCATGAAATGCTCAGACCGTGACCACGGTTGGGGAAACCAATACCAAATATAATTCACTTTCTCTATTACATAGGCCTAAGTGCCAATTCTCTTTCGGTTTCAAATTATTGCCTAATAATGATAATGTAAGTAATAATAAAATCACCCCTTTTAAAAATAGTATTTTGACAAGAAGTAATGCTGCTTTTGCTTTTTGCAAATGGTTACAGTTATAAGCTGTATACAATATCATAGAAAAATTACCCCCGTCGGTTCACAACGCAGTGACGTCGGTACATTCGTGATTTTGACCATGCGATTTTTTTGGCCGGTTTTGAAGACAACCACATCTTTACAAGATTACAGAAGTGCAGCAAGTCAACATGCAATAATGATTGATTTTGTCTAAATCGAGACTAAAACAAAGCCAAGCACACGCCACAATTTGCAGGGATTTTTTAAGATAGAAGTTTCGATTTACTGAATAGATTTGGTATGCAATCCTTATCATCAGAATCAGGCCGAGATCAGTTTACGATTTAAAATTTATAATTGGAATGCAATGTAACAATGCCTGTCTGCTTTAGAAATATATTTCGTAAGCCTATAGCCATAACTTACCTGCTTGGTAAACTGAAGAAAAGGCTACTGGCATCTGTCAACAAATAACTGACGAAGAATATATAATTTTCCAATCATATGATTTGATATAGAATCAATACGGTCACAGCACTACATACAAATTCATTCACGTTTATTTTTCGTCCTTGACCTTATGCTCACATGGTTATATATTCGGGGTATTGGGTAGGCACGATACCAGTGCTAGTGACATGTACGAAAAATGGAAAAATGACATGGGTTATACTTAAAACGTGTTAACTATGATAACTATACAGAGGAATATAAGGAAAGTATACATTTCCTGAAAGCCTACACATTTTCAAATCTTACAATATCAATATCAAGGTCATTGTACAGGGTGTGTAGAAAATCTACAGGGTGCGAAAATCTACAGGGTACCAATACCAAATATAATTCACTTTCTCTATTACATAGGCCTAAGTGCCAATTCTCTTTCGGTTTCAAATTATTGCCTAATAATGATAATGTAAGTAATAATAAAATCACCCCTTTTAAAAATAGTATTTTGACAAGAAGTAATGTTGCTTTTGCTTTTTGCAAATGGTTACAGTTATAAGCTGTTTACAATATCATAGTCATTTAAAATATTATAAATGCATAATCCCGTCTGCATAATAATAATAAGTCAACATAATATTAAAATGGCATAATCCCGTGCATATAGTAAAATGTGATAATATTATAGAATTGATTATAATATTCGGTATAAAGCGTCTAAAAAGGGCACTGTCGTACAGATAATTACCCAATAAGCCAGTGGCCTATACTTGTATGCAGTACACACATATCAATTTGTTGCCTCTGCAATAAAATACACTGGGCCTTTATTAGTATACGGCTATATTCACATCTGATATGATATAGCTGTCAATCGTAAGCAATAAGCTTAAATTTGTACCGGTATCATGGGTATAGGCCCTCAATCATGTCAATTCAATCAGTCCATCGTAACCATCATTGATCATGACTTCAGTGGCATAGCCAGGAGGTGTGTGGGGGGGGGGGAGGCTATTCACCCCTAAAATTACCCCGTCGGTTATTCACAACGCAGTGACGTCGGTACATTCGTGATTTTGACCATGCGATTTTTTTGGCCGGTTTTGAAGACAACCACATCTTTACAAGATTACAGAAGTGCAGCAAGTCCACAATGCAATAATGATTGATTTTGTCTAAATCGAGAATAAAACAAAGCCAAGCACACGCCACAATATGCAGGGATTTTAAGATAGAAGATTTGATGCACTTACACGATTTACTGAATAGATTTTGTATGCAATCCCTATCATCAGAATCAGGCCAAAATCAGTTTACAATTCAAAATTGCTGCTTCATAAATATATTTCGTAAAGCCTACTTACCTGTTTCTTGAACTGAAGAAAAGGCTACTGGCATTTGTTTCCTATCGTTAGCAGGAGTACTCTGGGAATGTGGTATTGTTGTTAACCCTAACCCTACTACGTCTCACAGAAACATCACAGCCAGCACCACTTGGCTTGCGCGCGCACAAGTTCTATCTCATGTAGCACTAAACTATGGGTATATATGGTCTCCGATTTTTTAGCCTGTGAAGCCCTCCCGCCCCGTGGCTGAGTGGTACAGTGCAACAGAGTATACATTTCCAAATATTGAATTATAAATATAGTGCCTCCTGATTGTTGTACAACAATGAACATTTCAGTCCCAAGTATGTGTATCATATATAATTAAAACAGCTTTGTTTTAAAGTACTATTTCGTGTCCTTGTATGATTATCAGCATTGTTACATTTCTTATTAAACCTGATTTCGGATTGGCCAATACTTGATGATCCATACACGCTAATCTAACCAGCTACTGCCTACTTCCTTTCATGGCCTTGACTATTTAAACATTTCTTTTTTATTTAGACTTAGTGCAGGCCTTTAACACGATACCTGTTTGTACACCCATGCATGTCAGCACACGGCCACCTAAAGTAATTATGACTGCACACTGGCGAATTGCATTTCAAATTTCATGAAGCGCGAATTTTAAACCACTGGTCCCTTAGCATGGGCATGTCCTTGAATATTCCTTCCATTGTTTGCGTGCATGGCTGCACAAGTATTAATAGGTTTTTGCCAAGTCTGTGTACAGTTGTATGAAATAGTGGTTACATGTGTGTTTTTTCTTCTCTTTTTAAATATACTAAATGTTTGGAGGACGATATTTTAAATACTAAAGGGATATTGAATTATCTGCTCAGACCATTCTTTTATGCACATCTTTACCTTTAATTTGATACCATGCAAGTCTGGTTTGGATACACAGTATTACTTTATAATTTCAACGAGTTTGGTCATTAATTAAGCTTAATTAAGACAGATTTTGGGTTTTTGTTAAAAGTAAAGATAAATATAATGTAAAAGCTGAATAGTAAAGATAAATGTGAACTTTTTCTCAGACAGTATTGTTGGCAATGATGGGAACTTCATTTCCTGTAATTTTGGTGTTAATAGCATTTATAGTTTTAAAAAGCAAAATGTTAATGTATTTCTTTATAATATGCTAATCATATGCAAATACCGTCAAACTTTTTTTTCTCTAGCTCTATGACATTAAATCACCAAGCTGTATTCTATAATATGATATTGTCTCCTTGTCTTACGAGCGTACATATGTTACTTTTTGAATTAGAGCGTAATTTCAATAACATGCACTTTTGGAAATTTATGCTCTGTTGCACTGTGGTATATCTCGCCTGTCACGCGGCCGACCCGGGTTCAATTCCCGGGGCCGGCGGACATAATTGTCCCCATTTTTTATTTAACCCCCTCCCCCTGTTCTTCGTTCCATCCCACTGCCACGTTCTAGGGTTAGGGTTAATACGACACAACACAGTGCATTTCTATAACCCTAACCCTACTACGTCTCACAGAAACATCACAGCCAGCACCACTTGGCTTGCGCGCGCACGAGTTCTATCTCATGCCACGTTCTAGGGTTGGGATAACGAGGTCAGCGGGAAGTATGACGGAAGGTAACCAGAGCGTCACGTTTAGTGACCAGAGACTATACAACAGGGGTGGGCAACCTTTTTGAATGAATGGGCCAGATATAAGGAGTGAAAAATTAACTAGGCCGCACGTAACCAACTTTTGTAGCAACGGCCTGCTGTTGATTTTAAACCTTGGATTCCGAAGACTTTTACGCAATAAGTGTGTGCTTAATAATCTATCTTCACAAAAACGTAATCTCGATACAGTACAGATGACAGTTGCGTTATTCATATTTTGGGCGGGGCAATAATGAAAGTCAACCGACAAGATTGAGTCAAGCAATGCGCGCGTAGCGAGCGAACATTGTCGACTTTACACTTGTTTTTGGCACGATTGAGGTATGTTTAGTATTTTTGGGGGACGAGTTAACTCGGACCCCTTAGTTTTCAAATGAAAGGTCACGTGGTCATTATTATTGTTTCAATTAGCTAGTGGTGTCGTGAAACGTTACAATTATTGTATTTACTAAATACAATGGTTACAGTGGTTACATTGGTTACTCAACTGCACTGCGACGCGGGAATCCAGGGTTCGATTCCGCATGGGAGCACACTTTTTTAATACTACATTCGTACTTTTTTATGTTCCATTATACTCGGCCGAGTGGACCAATGACGGGTAACTTAATTAGTTATGCTCTAACAGTAGCGTAACTTACTAACGATGTAATTCTTAGAGCATAACTGGCGAGTAACACCAGAATAGCAACTAGCGAGGTAAATATCTACATTAATCAGCATCGTCCCCTTACAAAATTAATTGGCGCATATGACAAATGTTAACCTATAGTTTACTGTAAAATTCTGACGTGAATGGTCCTCCGTAATATTAAAAACGTGTCGTCACTCGCTAGGTCATAGGTGAGTGTAAATCAAGAATCACGTGGAGTCGGCCTGCGATCCGGAAAAAATGATGTCATTTTATGGCCAAAAATTTCGAAGTTTATTAACCGCTTTTTCAAAAATAAGGACTATCATGACATTACGAACATATTTTAGGCGAGGGGCACATACAAACATTGCACCAAAAAGCACAATTTTAATGACAAACACAAGCACCCGATGGAAACAATTATATACAATTATAACACATCTCTTAACACAAATACTTCTGTGGCGTGGATACCTTGTCCTTCGCTTGTTAACCGCAGAACCCCGGTTCGATCCCCAGACCACGCACGGCACGATATGCTTTTATTTTTTTCGTTCTTCTAGTTCTACCCTTCCACTGGCCACTCATAATAATGTTGAAACTTGGCTTTATCAGTTTTTAATTAATAAAATCAATAATAAGTTTATTTATTTAGTCATTATTTAAGATCCTTGGATAATTAGTACATTTTGGTCAAAATATGACCCAAAGTCGGTGCGATTAGTGTTTGAATGGGCAAAAGGAGTTGATCTAAATTTTGACTAAACAAATCACCAAATTGCATGAATGAATTTTCAAAAATATAAAATCTTTCAGCTTATGAGGGGTGACATTTCACTTCAAATGCAAGCGCAATTGGTCCTTCAGCATCAGCGAATCATCCCCTCCAATGTTCACAACAAATTTACGCTACTGCTAGAATCGACTGACTTGTGGCATAAAACGTTATGCCCCAACTTACTCTTGGATCCGGTCAGGTATAACATTTAGTGTAAATTACCCACCAGTTACTAGCCTAGTAGCTTACCCCGTATTGGCGCTCTCAAAAGTTTGGGTTACGCCTCAGTTACTGGCGAGGTAGCGCTATTCTTCAGCTACCCGTCATTGGTGCACTCGGCTGATTATGGATTATGGCCATGTGTTTTGAACTCACCACCCAAAAACGGTGGTGGCGTTGCATTTTTGGTGACGAATCATCCATCTCTCTCTATTAACTCAACAACTAACTGTGGTAGAGTTATGGTTGAGGTGTCATGTGAAAGCCTATTTATCTAGCTACATAGTGTGAATAAATCAGGTATTTCTATAAATGTTTGGCTGAGATATGATTGATTATGTTGTGAAAGTCAGGGGTGGTGGCGGTGGCGGTGGCGGCGGCGTTGTGTACAATCTCTATGGGGAATATAGAAAATGTTCCCAATTCTACGTTCAATTTACTATAAGGGATCACGTCAAAACTCGACCGCCCGTTGACCGCCGGTTACGGCCGGTTCCGCCCGGTTCTCACAAAACGTGTCGTCTGTTATAATATACACACATAATGAGGTCAAATAGTTACACTCTGGTGAACACGACCGGTTGATAGTGCCTCGTCACACGCGTGAGCAATAACATCTTGAAGTAATGGGATCTCAAGTCTCAGTTGACAACCAGTACAATACAGCTATTGATTTTCGCTGGGGTTGGCTTTTTCAATCTGTTTATAGCTCAATTAACTTTTTAAAATCAATACCGAAAGTCGCAAAGTAACAGATTGATAGTGTAAATTGGTCCGGTTACAGCATTGTTCAGTGTTGCATGCGTGAATATTCATATACCAGTAAAACATTTGACCTGAAAGAACCGGGCGGAACCGACCGTAACCGGCGGTCAACGGGCGGTCGAGTTTTGATGTCTTCCCTAACTCCATCCCTGTAAATGGTACAAACATGATTTTGCTCTCATTTTATAAATTATTTTATATTCTATAAGATTCCGTTTCACCAAACGTGACAACTATTATGTAACAATTGTAATCATGAATCGATTGCATTGTCCTTGGCTTTTTCACCTATTCGCTACACAGTGAACTTGCCCTAATTCATCGGTTTTACATACATGACTATAACAGAAAAAATATTTAACCGATGATAGCAAAATTATACATTTTTGGAAAGCTCTCAAATAGGGGAATTCAAAAATGCCGTTTAAATCAAGATAGGGTGCATACCCCCAAAAATATACTTGTAAACTCTAATAAATATGAAATTTCAACGTTTGTGCTCATTTACATCTTGATATAGTATATTTCAACATGTTTACCATTGACAACTATTATGTTCTGATGGGTAATTGCATGAGGAACTTAAATATTCACAGTAAAATTATGATTGGGATAGGTATAAAAATATTATTGAGCTTAAATCAAAATATGAAAAAAATCGATATTTTTTGAACATTCTTAATCACAACATGTTACCATTAGGTCTTATCTAAAATCCAATAGCATATTTGGATTTCTTGTGAGATTACCGTTCAGAAAATATATACTTTTTATGGTGTAGAACTAGTCACACAATCAGTATCCTTGTCGTCTGACGATTGCGTTAAGCATGAAACTCAGAGTAACGACTCCCTTTCTCGGAAGGTCTAAACTTTGAATTTTTATATATATATATATATATATATATGCAGCGATGGAAATACCCACATGACTTTCCACCCGGGGTAGACAGTCCCGGGGTAGACAGTCCCGGGGTCGACCAACCTAAGTCGACCAACCCTAAGTCGACCAACCCTGGGTGGACTACAATAGCGCCCTCACGGAATAAACCATAATTCTGTTTAAAAAACACCTTGGAAATTATATTCATTCTAAATTATATGTTAAAAAACTCAGGGGGTTGGCGGTCGGGGAGGTAAAAATAAGGACGGATCATTCTAAAACAACCCCGGTACTGTCCAGCCCCGGGACTGTCCACCCAGGGACTGTTTCTAACCCTAAACCTAACCCCTAACCCTAACCCTAACCCTAACCCTAACCCTAACCCTAACCCTAACCCTAACCCTAACCCCTAACCCCTAACCCCTAACCCCTAACCCTAACCCCTAACCCTAACCCTAACCCTGAAAAGCTACTTGAAAGAATGTCAGTAATCTTTTTATTGAATACTAAGCAATTCAGCTTTTATATGGTTCTCTTGTTTAAAGATTGTTTCAAACATTCAGAATGTAGAATTACAACCATTCATCATGGTCTGATTTCTGTTTAAATACGTAGAGGTCCTTTACAGTTTTCAATTTTAATCAGTACGAAAACACACACACACCCCACACCACAACGTTTATGTCTTTACATTGTTCACAGTGGAATTCTGCGAAGGGCAAGGGTTATCAATTCAAGATGACCTAAGAAACAGTTGACTTTGATGACAGAGGTCAAGATGGAATTTTAATGGGACAAATTATGTTCTGCACGATCTGCACATGACCAGTGGCGTATCCAGGGGGTGGCCCAGCAGGCCATGGCGCCCCCTATTGAAAAAAGAGTTTAACAAAAATAAGGAAGAGGAGAAGGAGAAAGAGGAAGAGAAGGAGGTAGGGGAGGAGGAAGGGTAGGGACATATGCGGCGCAAAAGGGGGTGGGGGTTAGGGGGTCACGTCCCCATAATTTGAATGTGAGGGACGTTAAAAACGTTATACTAGACCTTTTTAATGTTAAAATGCCAATTTTTGCGCGCTTTGCACGTATTAGTTTCAATGTTTTTAATATTCAAGCTTAACAAGAAGGCTTCAAGAACGTTTTTTCTGGACCATTTTAGTTCAAAAACTGTTTTTTTCGATTCGCGCTCTCACTTTTTCAACAGGTTTCAACATTATAATGGGTCTCAAAACACACCCAATATTCTAAACATTTTGTTTGGACGTTAAAAACGTCATACTGGACCATTTAAGTGTTAGAAATGTCAGATTTTGCGTACATCGCGCGCATTAGATTGAATGTTTCATTATTCAAACTTAACAAGATGGCATTGCAGGACAGTTTCCCATGACCATTTCAGTTCAAAAACTGAACAAATTTGCGCGCTCCGCGCGCATATTTTCTACAGATTTTAACATTATAATAGTCCTCAAACCATGCCAAATATATTAAAATATTATGTGGGAATATTAAAAACGTCATACTGGACCAATTTAAGTGTTAGAAATGTCAATTTTTACGTACTTCGCGCATTAGTTTCAATGTTTCATTATACAAGCTTGACAAGATGGCTTCAGGTCAGTTTTCCATGACCATTTTAGTTCAAAAAGTCAAACATTTTGCGGCGCGAATATTTTATGCCGCTTTAAACATTATATTAGCCCTCAGACCAACCAAATATTCTAAATATGTGGGGGACGTTAAAAACATCATACTGGACCAAGGTTTTAATGTAAAAACCACATTAAAAATTCTAAATACCGTATTATGTGGGGAACGTTATTATCAATATGGACCATTAGTGTTAGAAATGCAAATTTTTCCGCGCTTCGCGCGCGTATTAATTTTAATATTTCATTATTTAAGCTTAACAAGGTGGCTTCAGAACAGTTTTCCATGACCATTTTTCTAAACTGCTCACACAAAGTTAGGAAACTTTTTTTAATCAAGTATATTTTTATTATTTATTACCCTCTTGTATTGCCCACAGAAAAGTTTGAGAGACAAAAACACCGATCTGGTATTGGTAGCATTTTGGCTGCCTACCACAACTCTTTCATCATTTAATTATATCATTCCGTATAAACTCTTTGATCATTCATATCTATCATTCAGTATCATATTTAAATTTGCATACAATGATGCACCATTGTGATGAGAAGACCAAAGATTGCAATGCCAACCTACCATTAAGTAAGGATGGACTTTAGCATATAAATGACGGAAATTGTTGTTGGACTCCAAGATTTAACCTTGTCACTGAACTTTTATAAATTGATCATGAATTGCCATACTTTAATACTTCAACCTACCATTAAGTAAGGCTGGACTTTAGCATATAACTGACAGAAATTTTTGGACACCAAGATTTAACGTTGTCACTGAACTTTTTAAAATTAATCATGAAAACCTGTATCATGAATTGCCATACTTTAATACTTCAACCTACCATTAAGTAAGGATGGACTTTAGCATATAAATGACAGAAATTTTTGGACACCAAGATTTAACCTTGTCACTGAACTTTTTTAAATTGATCATGAAAACATGTATCATGAATTGCCATACTTTAATACTTTAATTTATAACCCAAATTTATTCTTGTTATTGAGCCAGCCTAACATAGACAAAGGCCGGACGGCGATTACATATAAATGACGACGCCCATTTTAATTCATTTGAATTAGTCTTCATTTTCATAACACTTCTCCTAGGACTTTCACTCCTGCCACTTTATGTTGTCCCCTGTATGGGATTTTTCTTGAAAATGCTAATTTAATTAGACAAAAGTAATAATTGTAGACAATTATTTTTCCACGGAAACGAAAACTGCCCAACCTGCGTTGCGAAATCGCACCATTACAACCAACCTTTAGTTTTTTCATTCATTTTGATCGTCCTCACTCCACGTCATTTACAAGTGAGGGTCACACCCGACCCTACGTCGTCTTCAAAGAGAACTGAGGGTACCTCCCACCTTAATTTAATAGGGTGGTAGGTTGGTTTTTACAACCAAACCTCCATTCAACCAAAGTTTTCCACAACTTTGATAGTCCTGACCACACATCATATATGTGCACCGAGGGGCACACCCGACCCTACGTCTAAAAGGAACTGAGGGTACCTCCCACCTCGAGGGTGGTGGGTGGGTTTTTACTAACCGGACAATTATGATAGTCATGACCCCCCATCCTTTATTAATTGAGGGTTACACCCGACCCCACGTCTCTATAACGGACTGAGGGTACCTCCCGCCTTATAATAATAAGCCGGAGGGTGGGTTTTTACAACCAAACCTCCCATTTCCTTTCCAACAACATTTCCTTATTTTCTATCAATTTTAATAGACCCGACCTGAGGGTACACACATTCCCCATGTCTTAAAACGGAACTGCAACTAATAGGGTGGTGGGTGGGGGTTTTTTTTTCTCCACCGGACCTCCGTTGTTGAAGGCAGCCAAAAAAGCGAATGAAAAGAAAAGCGGACAGATCGAGATCGGGCGATCGAAAACGCGGGGAAAAACCGGAAATAGAAAGCAACAACCCGCGAAAAAGTTTAAAGGCCCAATCCAGCAAGGATGAAACTTTCAGCTGGCAACACTGTTCTCCTTCGCATGCACATCGGAAAACTTAATTGCCCACAGAAAAGTTTGAGAGACAAAAATACCGATCTGGTATTGGTAGCATTTTGGCTGCCTACCACAACTCTTTCATCATTTAATTATATCATTCCGTATAAACTCTTTGATCATTCATATCTATCATTCAGTATCATATTTAAATTTGCATACAATGATGCACCATTGTGATGAGAAGAACAGTGATTGCAATGCCAACCTACCATTAAGTAAGGATGGACTTTAGCATATAAATGACGGAAATTGTTGTTGGACACCAAGATTTAACCTTGTCACTGAACTTTTATAAATTGATCATGAATTGCCATACTTTAATACTTGAACCTACCATTAAGTAAGGCTGGACTTTAGCATATAACTGACAGAAATTTTTGGACACCAAGATTTAACGTTGTCACTGAACTTTTTAAAATTAATCATGAAAACCTGTATCATGAATTGCCATACTTTAATACTTCAACCTACCATTAAGTAAGGATGTACTTTAGCATATAAATGACAGACATTTTTGGACACCAAGATTTAACCTTGTCACTGAACGTTTTTAAATTGATCATGAAAACATGTATCATGAATTGCCATACTTTAATACTTTAATTTATAACCCAAATTTATTCTTGTTATTGAGCCAGCCTAACATAGACAAAGGCCGGACGGCGATTACATATAAATGACGACGCCCATTTTAATTCATTTGAATTAGTCTTCATTTTCATAACACTTCTCCTAGGACTTTCACTCCTGCCACTTTATGTTGTCCCCTGTATGGGATTTTTCTTGAAAATGCTAATTTAATTAGACAAAAGTAATAATTTTAGACAATTATTTTTCCACGGAAACGAAAACTGCCAATCAAGGAACTCATTAAGGTACTTGCCCCAAAACAAAGAACAAAATATATATATATTACTATATTGGCATAAATATTATTATATCTATATATATCACCAGACCCCATTCTAAAAACTGCCCTACCCTCCTCGGTGAGGTGCAGGCCGTCTCTCTTAACCAACCCAAAATCATTAGCCGAAATGGCTCTGGCGTGGATAATAAAACCGGCATTGATCATAGCGTGAATGGCCTTATGAGCCTGCGAGTTCATAACATTAACGATCCGCCTTCCCACCCCAGGTCTATGCTCCCCATAGAAAAAACAACCGAGGTATGATGTCAGACCAAATAATGCGGGTATGTGGCAGAAGATGGCGGATACATGAGAAAAAGACTGAATAACCCTGTTGAATAGCCTTGAATACCTTGTTTGTATACCCATTAAGATATATTTAATACATTCCTAAACACGGCCTACTGTTTGCATTTATGTTTTCCTTGATTTTACCTGAAGGTAAAAGTAACTCGTGATTAAATAATGACCTTAGGCAGTGTAAATGAGGTGACCTTTGTTTACATCAGTAGTGTTTACAAATTGATTAGCGCCTGGTCTAAAGACACATCACTGAGCGCCAAATTTAACAGCACATGCCCTTATGGTGCGTACGCATACTGCCGGGCAACCAGATTTAGGTAAGTAATGACCAATCAAGTATGAATTAAAGCACCAATAAAAATCTGAGACCAGTGAATTCTGATTGACAGATCCATGCAATAGTTACCATAAATTGTTCATAATTAATTATTCAAATAATGTAAATTAAAAACAGAATTGAACGCCAAAGACCAAACCGTTTAAGCGTAAACATGCCCCTCCCCCGCATGGCAACAGGAGATTACCATGACATAAAATTGATCAATGATTTACCGAGTTACCGCGCCCAAGAATTCGAAACTATCACTTTTCATGGCCAAAATGTAAGTATTTACAGCGGATGAGCTACAGCGGATGAGCGCCAGCGACCCTTTCCATTATGTGCTCGATTGGAATACCACCTAAAGCTGCCGAAGTCGCTGCTCCTATTCTAAAACTATGTGGACTGAAATCATCCAGCGGCAACTCAATGGATTGTTATTAATAAGTTATAATAAACTTATATAGATTTTTTTTTATTTTTTTATCATTATTGTTATTATTTTTTATTTATTTTTTCAACTTGTAATGGATATTTAGTATACATAATGTGAACATGATGTGCCTCGTCCTCAATCAATTGTTATAGATAATCCATTTAAGTTAACACATTAATAGTCCTTGTGATAGACAAAATTCTATTTTAATAAATAATATATAACCAAGAGATTGAACTATGGTTATGTTATCCCTTTTTAAAATAATGCATCAGTTGTTAATAGACCATCAATTTTGTTAAATTGAATAGTCATGAATAGTACATGTGATAGACATAAATATATTATAACAAATCAAATATTCCAAGTGATTAAACTAGGTTAAGTTAACCATTTACAACAATTAAAATGTGCCCAGTGCCTCATCCTCATACACAATTAAAAATGCTACAGCAAATCACGGGGTCGATAATGGCAAATTAAGGGAGGGGGCATACCAAACAGAACGAGTCGAGATATTATTTTCGAACGAAGACCCGACAATAAGTGAAAACTGTAGTTTCAATATGGACATGACACCTAAATTCCAAACGTTGTTCAACTGACAAATTTGATACACAATAAAGGATACAACTCCAAACTTGTATGCACTAAAGCAATTATAGAAGTTTTGATCATATGCATATTAAGATTTGCCTAGTTATTTAGAGTGCCGCGCCTTTACATATATTTCAAAGATTAATGCAACCATTGTAAACTCCAGGAAAATAAGAGCGCTGATATAAAGGAGAGGTATTAAATTGATAAATACCCATTATATGCACAATCATTAAATATTAAAAATAGATGTTAGAACGATTTATAATGAACAATATTTCCTACGACGATGGTCACAACTTCTTCATTATGAGATGTAAAAATGCACAGAGTGTAAACCCTGATGACATGAATGACCTGTATTATTCAATCAAGCCCTGTTATCATTGTTACTTATTGATCATATAACAGAATAGAGCTGTATAAACAAGCTAAACAGATAGGTTCGACGAGCTCCGAGCTGCATGGACGAGTAATTCATACGCATTCACTTGAATGGTTTAGCCATTAGGAGATTACTACCTACCGGATTTGCTGAAAAGGTTTAGTTATTTGATGTGTAACGCATGACGATGAAAGCGTGTCCACAAACCATGCAGTAATACAAAAACAGTAAACAGCTGAAAAGCATGGCTACGACTTTGAGCTTGGCGAGTATGAAAACAGCTGCATCAATCCTGGACCAGACTTTGTAAAGAAACGTTTCCGACTAGGAGACACGATTTATGATACCAGCCATTTTAACCAGAGTACTGATACGAATAAAATTAATCCCGGATCAATTGCACTAGATGATGATTTATCAAGACATTTGCTTTGATATTGACTTGGCTGGATAAAAGTGCTGTAGGCCATCTTTCTGCTTCAGATTAGAGGTATAACTTTCAAGGAATATGTATGCCCGGTGTAATGTGAGCCTTTGTTTATAAAGCTCAAACTATTTCCATCTCCACGAATTGAACTTGTATTGGGTGGCTAGGCTCCGCTACAGTAATTCTACGACGCCCGGTGTCACCGTTAGATTCCGTAGCTAGTTGAGGAACGGATGGATGACCCATAAGATGACGTCAAGTGGTGTAGCGGTCGAGATGATACAGCTCAGACATGTGGAAGTTTTGACGATGGTAAGCTTTCAAGTGAAGTATCTAAATTGGAAACAAGCAAAACAAACAGAGAGCAAACCAGGGCGGACTAAGCATGTAAAACATATTAAACTGCAGACAGGGAACACAAGTAAAATCAGTAAAATGTGCCATGGTAGTTTAAATTAATTCACTTATTCACTTATACCCTGCCGTTGAATTTATATACATTGTGTTATCACCTGATCAGTTAAACGTCAGAAGTAATTGGAAACCATGGAACCACATTCATGAGTATAATTATGACAGGATTTATTTGACTAATTTGAAAACGTTCAGCAACAGAGCAAACTCTACCCCCATACCGACGGCAACGTCAAAATCAGTCTAATATTGCAACGATATTCCCCATGATAATCTATTTCAAGGAATTCCGATGATGAATGTTTAAAAACTACGAGTAACATTTAAACATGAATTCTGATGATAAACAATGACACGGTAACCAAAATACTACAAAAAGATTGTCTCAAAACCACCCCGATATGAACCGCACGATATAAATAGCGCCCTCAGTTACTATTATGACCCGATAGCAAAATAGCGAGAAAGTAAATACGAGCTATAAATTAATAATAATCTAAAGACGTTGAGAAGATTAGACTTTATATCGTCGAGCACGTAAATCGATAGATAGATAACTCTCGAGTGCCTGACTTTAGTTCACAATTATAAGTTAATAGCAAACTAAACTGAAGAGGATAGACCGTAATTTAAAGCTTTAAAAAGCCCACTGCAACAAATAATAACCGGTCAACTACATCAAATCCTAAATCGATAATGACAGCATATTATTGATATTCTGGTAAGACCTGGTTTAGAGCCAAAACCTATAGACATGTTGAATGGAGGCAGATTCATATAATCTATAATTATTTTAAACCTCTGAATGACCCACCTCAACCTTTAATTTATGAATATAATGATTTGCGCCTACTAACATTGGTATGAACAACAACCGTAAAGCCTTGTAAAATATCCTGCATGATAACCGAGAAGTACAATGTAATATTTCGCAAGCACGCGAAAAGTCGTTCCTTTTCTAACCCAGCAAAGCGACCCGGAAGTACTCACCCGTAGCGAAACCGCTTCGCAGTCATAGTTGACCTCGTAATAGCACGATGTAAATGAGCTCTTTTCATGATTATAATCACACATTTCAAACACATTGGCCATGAAATTGTATAGTAAAAAGGCATATTATGGAAATAATATTATCTAATATTTTCTGTGAACTTCATGACATGTTGTATTTTCGGTGCAAATTATTGCAATCCGACAAACCCGAATTCAAGAAAAACTTGAAGAAACTAAAGCCAAATTCATGGTAAAAAAGTCGCTTCTGAAGAATTAGGCATCAATTTTATCCATCGTATCATAATATTCATAGTCTTTTGTAACTAGAAACATGCTTACAATTTTATAAAATTATTTAGTCCGGTCAAGTGAATGCTTATAAAATAGCTCCTCGAATCTTGTCTCGATCTAAATTCATTTTGTAGCGTCGACGGGTTGTTGATCAAGTGTTTAAATCTCACGATTATATACAGATTTGCTAGATAGCTCAGATGGTAGAGAGCTCGCTCTGGGAGCGAGAGGTCCGGGGTTCGAAATCGATCCTTCTGCGCTATACAATGTCATATTATTTTTTTACAGAAAGGCTATTCTGGTCAAAATGAATAAACATTTCACAATTTCATCCCACAAAATGCATGAATTCGGACGTTTTCATTGGAAAAACGGTATTTTTTTTCCAAAATGTCAATAATGAATTCAAACGCGGGCATGAAAATGAAACGCGGGCGTGTTACGGGAGGCTAAAAATCAAGTTGGCGAGGCCTAACGGGGGATCGTAAAGTTTCGTTTTCTGACCGAAAATCGGTAAAAATCAAACTCGGTTTTTCTTATCAAAAAAGAAGTCGGGCATCAATGTTTTTGATATGAAATTAAAGCTTAAGATTCCGTTAGTACGGAAATTGCTCTTAAAATATCGTACGCATTTTAGTCCGGTCAAGTGAATAGATACAAGAAGCAAAGTCACGAAAGTTGTTAAATTCTAAAATTAGCGATAAAATCACTGTTTGTAGACCAATTGTGTCAGATTTGGCATCATATTATAGAGAAAATTACGAACAAGGCACCTACTTCGCCATCATGGCTGCCAGCTAACCCTACCTCAATTAATTCAGGGAAAACAAACTTCCCTTAATGTTTTAGCGCAAGGTTGACATCCTGAAATCGATCTTTGCGTGGGTTAGAAATCGGCGAGGTCACTCATTAAAAACGATACCTGCGTACTGACTGATATAAACAACCCTATACTCTATCGTGCGCAATTTCTTGATACATTTAGCATGAATGAATATGCCTGGCCGCGGAACGAGATCAACAACATCGATCGCGGCGAACCAAAAAATAGCCCCTGGATTAGCCGGGATTTTACTTTAAAAAACCTTTCGTACGCTCCCGATCGATATTCAATAAACAGCTAAGCATGCGGAAATGACCTAGTATAACAATGAAAGCTTTGCATAAATATATCGAGTGAAAGCAAAATATTGACACGAACTGTACACATTTGCGTGTTTAGGCCTACCATGTTTACAGAACGATTAAGTAACATAATTCTCACCTACAATCTTGGAAAAAAGGCCTTGGAACGCGAACGCTGAGCTGAGCACACGTGCTGGGTATTGTGTGCATGTATTGATACTTAGTGTCTTCTGTTATAAACGGAAATTGTTCAAATGAGATTTTTACTTCCCCACCCCCCATCGATCAATGTTGGGAAACTCTGGCAAGCTGCAGGAGCCACTGGCCTTGGTCAACATTGTACGGGGGAGTGGGGGTGACACTTGTCCGTTAATCACACGCAAGTGTTCCAAGACTTTTTTCCAGGATTGTATAAGAGGAATGCAAAATATTTGATCTAAATTTGGTTTTTCTGTCATAAATCAAAAACCGAATGTCGTATGAATCTCATATTACACACGATTTGAGTAAACAATAGGGGCATCACAAATATAATAAAAATGATGACAGGGAATTAATTTTATTTAGGGAGTGGTCACTGAAAACAATTATGTATGTCATATTTAACTACAATTTGACCCGTTTCTTGATCCCGTGCGTAATAATCTGATGTTTATAAATCAATAAATCAAAAGTATAAAGTTCTTGCTGAGAAATTAACATGTTTATACTTTTAATAATGTTATCACATTGCCTATTTGTTTATTATTTGAAATATGAAACTATACATTTACACTTTCCACGCGACAGGTGTCTGCAGGCGACAATCCAAAATTGCACAAAATGTTTCAAAAACGTCAAAATTATTGAATGTCATTTTACCAATATTTAGAATCACCTTATGAAATGCATTCAAATAAGTACAAACGTGCCTATTATTAGTTCAGTTATCCTTGAGATAGACATAAAAGTTAGACAAATCTGTTTTGTACCGTGGTTAAACCAATAGCCGCGTTGAAAGTGTTAACATTTGCCAAGCAGTAAACGTTTATTTGCAATACTATTCCTATCTATTGAAGATAGCTCATAACAGAAAAAAGGAAAAAAGCCACGCCATGAAAGCGACTCGAACCAACGCCAAGCAGGCTATGAACAGATAAAGGGTGCCAACGAACGCTCCTATCCACTCGGCCAAGCGGTCAGTGCTTACACAAGCGTGGATTTGTTTTATTATACATGTTATAGTAATGCATTATTGCAAAGTGTCACACACTTTACAACAGTTTACCATCAGTTTACCATTGGGACATTTTGCTTAAAATAGGCAATTAAACGTTTTTTCATACTGCCTTTGGGTTATCAAGATATGCATATGTGTTAGCTATACCAATCATGCATGTTGTAACTCCGAAATATAAGCCGCATTGGTCACATCTACGCATTTTGATAACAGTTTACCATTTAAAATTAAAACAAAATATGTATAATAATATTATACTATAGAAACGACGGTAAAGTGTTCAATGAACACGCGTTTCAAGGCAACACTTTACCATACACTTTACCACACACTTTACCATTACGGTCCCAACTCGTCTGATGATTTCTTTGTGAATAAAGCTAAATTCATTTATCGCAGCGCTATTTTAATCAATAAATACAATAAAATATACTACTTAAATGGTTTATTTATGTATTCACGTATATTATATATTACTTAAATGGTTTATGTATTCACTTATTTAGTTGTTTGGGTTGTTTTTGAGGATGAGATTGAACTGAAGGCCTATAGATAATATTATCGTCGTGCTTACTCATCTGACTCATTAGCTCAGTTGCTGGATGTGCAATTTCTTTTACTGACTATCATTTATAATTTGTGGAGTAAGAAGAAACATTTACTCATCATCCAACCATGTCCAACTATTGTTTTTCCAATTATTTTCAAATATTTCCAAAAAATAAATGCCGACAGTTTTGAAAAAAAATGTGTAAGAAAAAAGTAATATTTGAAAAATCCATAAAATAAGGGTTTGTGAATAACGTGTCGGGAAGAAATACCAGCAATTTCAAAATGTTCAAAATAAATTCCAAAAACTGTAGGCAAAAACACCCTTTGACAATTTGAGCCAAAAAATGTTGGTTAATATTAATATGTGGAAATGTAGAACTAAATCCAAATGTAGTTTTTTAAAAATTCTTTTGAATAAAAACAGCCCAAAAAGTGTACGTATAGGCCTATGAACATTCGAGCAGAAAAAAAAGTGTTTTGAAAAAAGGTGTTTTTCTTGCATTTTTTCTTGGTGATTATTGGGCCGGGGGATTCATCGTCCCTTTGCAACACAAGTGATGCAAAACAACGACCGCAAATAAAAACAACAACATAATAACAGATGGGCATATGAATAATGAGCATCTATTATTATATTACAACCCGTTAATGCAATACGAAAGATAGCTGTCGAATCTGTCAAACAGAAGTTACTGCTATCTACTGAAGATAGTTATTTACAAGTAGGCCTAAGTTGTTTTACAATTATTTGTGTTACTTTCAACCCTATATATAGATTCCGTTACTTTTAGATACTCTTTTGCATATCTGACAATACATGAATAACTCTCGTAGGAGTATCTGAAAACGCCACATTATGCATTGCAATAATGGCCAATTATTATACATCTTCGAAATGCATTGGTTAGTATAGGGAATTGGTTTCACTGAACGTTCCCGTATTAAATGAATGTCTTTATTTAAAAAAAATACTGGGGATGCCAAGCCTATGGTCCCCTGCCAAATACTGTGCAACTTGAGATACATGTGACATTTAGTTTTTGAGATGTGATAGAAAAACCAAATTTAGATGATTTTTTTTGCAATCTGCGTATACAATCTTGGAAAAAAGGCCTTGGAACGCGAACGCTGAGCTGAGCACACGTGCTGGGTATTGTGTGCATGTATTGATACTTAGTGTCTTCTGTTATAAACGGAAATTGTTCAAATGAGATTTTTACTTCCCCACCCCCCATCGATCAATGTTGGGAAACTCTGGCAAGCTGCAGGAGCCACTGGCCTTGGTCAACATTGTACGGGGGAGTGGGGGTGACACTTGTCCGTTAATCACACGCAAGTGTTCCAAGACTTTTTTCCAGGATTGTAGCTAGTTGTAAATAATACCTGTAATACTGCACGCTCCTGCCGAATAGATTCGGCCATTGACGCATAACCCTTGCAGCCCGGTCGAAAAAACACAGAGAAAACTACGTGATCCATCTTCCCACTTCCATATCGCGTTTCTATGACACGATCAATTCCGATCGGAACCGAAATCCAACCAAAATACTATTATTAAAGTACTTAACGTTTTGACGATGAACCGTAAATTACTGACAGTTTATCGCCGCCCTGTGATGATACAACGAGTCAAAAGTACACGTAAAGACGAGTGCACGGAAGAAGAAAAGACTTGGCTGGATTGAAATTGAGAATAAAACACTGATGATTGATGCCAATGACGTTTCCTCTGTGTGTTTTTCTCCACCGGACCTCCGTTGTTGAAGGCAGCCAAAAAAGCGAATGAAAAGAAAAGCGGACAGATCGAGATCGGGCGATCGAAAACGTGGGAAAAAACCGGAAATAGAAAGCAACAACCCGCGAAAAAGTTTAAAGGCCCAATCCAGCAAGGATGAAACTTTCAGCTGGCAACACTGTTCTCCTTCGCATGCACATCGGAAAACTTACAGTAGACCATCCAAAGGCAATAAATGTGCTTTAAAAAAATGCATCACGGCATTTTTTGTTACAGCTCTACATTTAGGCTAAATTAAGTGCTTAAATAGTAAGGTTTCCAATGAAAGGGGGTGACAAAAATAGAAATCGTTTTTAGGCCATTTTCAGCATAAAATGACCGTTTTTGGGCAAAAATAAGATTTTTGTGTTTTTTGGTGCAATTCATATCTTTGAACAATGTACTATCCACCAGTAATCAGAAAATAAAATCATAAGGGAGTACAAAAGGGCACTTTTCTCAGTTTTGTAGTTGTATTTGCCACTTATATTCGCTAGTTGCTTAATCTGTCATGCGATGATTGAATAAATCAGCAAACTAGTTTGACATGGTCTATGACATTTATAGATAGTTTTATGATGACAAGTATGGTAAAATTCAACATTAAAGGGGTATTCCATGGTTATTTAACATAAAGGTGTAGAATCGTTATAGTGACTTAGAGGTGTATTTAAGGGAGTGTCTTCTGTGCATTCACAGGACTCCCAAACCTACTTTTTGAACCTCTTTTCATGGTCCTAAAACATATTCAGGGTTTTACCAAAATTAATGTTAGTATGCTAAGGGGTTATTCAAAATGGCGTCCAAAATGGCCGCCAAAAGGGTCAAATTTCGTAAATGTATGATAAAAGTATACTTTTTAACAACGGTAATACTTTGAGTTACTCGGTATGTATGTAGTAACTCATATCCAGTACTTTTACATTGTTAAAATAAATTAAATCAAGATGGCCGCCAAAATGGCCGCCCTAATTGTAAAAATAGCGTATAACAGCGTATATTGCATCATATATACCATGTTCTAAACTGCTAAACTAATGCTTTCAGATAAACGACTCACCTCTGTGAAAGTTTTGAATATTTATCGCATTCTAAAATGGCTGCCAGACGATTAGAATTTATGTTAAATGACCTAAAACAGGTGGTTTACATTATAAAAATAACATGTAAAACAATGTAATACCTATACCGCAAAAGCTAATGAAACAGCATTAATTATATTTCTATGATAAAATGTGATATTTTTAATATTTTAAAATATCCAAGATCGTCGACGAAAAAGTTAATCATTGAATAACCCTGGGTGATCATTTAATGGCCCCAACTCACCTTTAAAAGACCGGAGCCGTCATCTAACACAAACCCTACATGACCATTTATTGACTCGATACAAGTGATATTGTAATAAACCTATTAAGTGACCATTGACATTTGTTTAATGACTCCAAATGATCCGAGTGATCATTTCAATACCCCGTGAGATCATTTAATGACCCTAGGTGAAAGGTTAACGACACCGAGCAATCATTAAATGACCCGGATGGTCGCTTAATAACCCCCGGTGATCATTCAATCAACCAAAATGTACGATGACAGTGTAGTTTTAACTATAGGGTGTATGTATTAAACTCTCATCCAGCACGTTTGCATTGTTAACATACTTTGAATCCTAGATGGCCGCCAAAATGGCCGCCTAAACATAAAAATAGCCAATAATAACAACATATTTTGTATCATATTCATCAAATGATTTAAGGCTACCAGATGGACTCCATTAACTACCAATTGGTCAGAAGAAAATAGCAAGATGGCTACCAAATTTATTACAATATGGTCAGAAATAGCTGATTGGACCTTATCTACTATACATTTTCGCTATCTACCAGTATCCAACATTTTATAAACAGATAAGTTAGTGATGTAATGGGGATAATTATGATGGGCTTCAAAACCCTACCTTATTATTGAAATATCCAAAAGGATCATCAATCAATCCCAATCGCCACCAAGTATGCATAGGTAGCTGTATGAATCCATCAATGACCTTATTAATCAGATATCCTTTATATTACTTACATAATTGATTGGGGTCATTTCGGTATCACTCGTGGTCTGTAGATGATCACCTAGGTTAATCAAATAATCACTCGGGGTCATTAACTGATCCTTTTGGATCATTTAATGGGCATTTGGGTTAATAGAATGATCACCTTGGGTAAGTAAGCGAACGTCCGGGTCATTATATGATTTCTTGGGGTCATTACGCTATCACCTAGGGTCATTAAATTATCAAATGGTGTAATGAAATGATCACTCAGGATCGCATTGGGTCATTGAACAGTCACTTTGTGTCAATGGTCACCAAGGGTTATCAAATTATCACTTGGATCGAGTCAATAAATATTACCTTGGGGTCATAAATTCATCCCTTGGTGTTACTGGATGACAGTTTGGGCGGCTTGAGTAATCACATGATGGATTGGGCCATAACATATCACTTGGTATCATTAATGAATACTCAAGAGTCATTACACGGTCCATTTGAGTCATTACACGATCCAGTTGAGTCATTACACGATCCAGTTGAGTCATTACACGATCCAGTTGAGTCATTACATGGTCAATTGGGGTCATTGAATGATCACCTGTGGTTATTAAGCGACCAACCGGGTCATTAAATGATTGCTTGGTGTCCTTAACTTATCAGCTAGGGTCATTAAATGATCCCCCGGGGTAATGAAATGATCACTCAGGATCACATGAAGTCATTAAACAATCCCTTTGTGTCAATGGTCACTTAGATTTATTACAATATCACTTGGATCGAGTCAATAAATGGTCATGTAGGGTGTGTGTTAGATGACCATTTATTGACTCATTAAATGGTGAGATGGCGTCATTAAATGATCACTCAGGGTTATTCAATGATTCACTTTTTCGGCGACCATCTTGCACATTTTAAAATATTAAAAATATTACGTTTTATCATAGAAATATAAAGAATGCTGTTTCATTAGCTTTTGCGGTATAGGTATTACATTGTTTTATGTTATTTTTATAATGTAAACCACCTGTTTTAGGTCATTTAACATCAGTTCTAATCGTCTGGCAGCCATTTTAGAATGCGATAAATATTCAAAACTTTCACAGAGGTGAGTCGTTTATCTAAAAGCATTAGTTTAGCAGTTTAGAACATGGTATATATGATGCAATATACGCTGTTATACGCTATTTTTACAATTAGGGCGGCCATCTTGGCAGCCATCTTGGCGGCCATCTTGGCGGCCATCTTGATTTAATTTATTTTAACAATGCAAAAGTACTGGATATGAGTTACTACATACATACCGAGTAACTCAAAGTGTTACCGTTGTTAAAAAGTATACTTTTATCATACATTTACGAAATTTGACCATACTTGTCATCATAAAACTATCTATAAATGTCATAGACCATGTCAAACTAGTTTGCTGATTTATTCAATCATCGCATGACAGATTAAGCAACTAGCGAATATAAGTGGCAAATACAACTACAAAACTGAGAAAAGTGCCCTTTTGTACTCCCTTATGCTTTTATTTTCTTTATATTTAAGCAGCTTTAATTACGGATTATTCCTTAACTAAATATTAAATCAGGTCAAACTGATTACTGGTGGATAGTGCATTATTTAAAGATATGAATTGCACCAAAAAACACAAAAATCATATTTGTGCCCAAAAACGGTCATTTTATGCTGAAAATGGCCTAAAAATATATTTCTATTTTTGTCACCCCCTTTCATTGGAAACCTTACCATTTAAGCACTTAATTTAGCCTAAATGTAGAGCTGTAACAAAAAATGCCGTGATGCATTTTTTTAAAGCACATTTATTGCCTTTGGATGGTCTACTGTTAATTATGTTAATCAAGTATATTTTTATTATTTATTACCCTCTTTGTATCTGTTATATATCAATGGAAAGCTGAAGTGTTCTTCTTTAAAATGATACCAAATGTGCAATGATGACATGTTGCTGGACTTGGCCACATGAATGAGAATGAGGCAAAGTCACAAATCAAATGTGCCAAAATTACCGTTATCTGTGCTAAACAGTCAATAGGTAATGGCACAGGCTCTCTCCAAATCTGTTAAACGCGGCATATTGAAACTGCAAAACGTTTACCGTGTCTCAGAAAAATGTACAAGTTGTAGGCCTAAACCTTTCATCACTTACCTTCATGACCTCCTTCATTGTTAACCCAGTCTTGCAAATACCCAAATAATGGTTTTCTAAAGAGTTGAGGGTTAACTTGTGTGTGTTGTGCTCACTGGTGAAAATCTTTGTGTAAACCATTCATGGTTCTCAAGCATGACCGGTTTGATTATTGATCATTACCTATTGACTGTTTAGCACAGATAACGGTAATCTTGGCACATTTGATTTGTGACTGTGCCTCATTCTCATTCATGTGGCCAAGTTCAGCAACATGTAATCATTGCAAATGTGGTATCATTTTAAAGAGGAACACTTCAGCTTTCCATTGATATATAACAGATACAAAGAGGGTAATAAATAATAAAAATATACTTGATTAAAAAAAGTTTCCTAACTTTTTGTGAGCAGTTTAGTTATAACTCAAGAATTTTGCGCGCTCCGCGCGCATATTTTCTACACGTTTTAACATTATAATGGCCCTCAAACCATACCAAATATTCTAAATATTATGTGGGGGACGTTAAAAATATCATACTGGACCATTTAAGTGTTAGAAATGCCAATTTTTGCGCGTATTAATTTCAATATTTTATTATTTGAGCTTAACAAGGTGGCTTCAAGACAGTTTTCCATGAACAATTTTAGTTCAAAAACTCAAAAATTGTGCGCTCCGCGCGAATACAGGTTTGAACATTATTATGACCCTCAAACAACACCAAAAAGTCTAAATATTATGTGGGGAAGTTATTATCATACTGGACCATTAGTGTTAGAAATGCAATTTTTTGCGCGCTTTTTAGTTCAAAAACTCCAAATTTTGCGCGCTCCGCGCGCATTTTTTCTAGAGGTTTTTATATTATAATGGCCCTCAAACCACTCCAAATTCTCTATACTAAATATAATGTAGGAGACGTTAAAAAAAGTCATACTTTACATTTTTAGAAATCACAATGTTTGCGCGCTTCGCGCGTATAAGGTTCAACTTTTAAATATTTAAGATCAACAAGATGGTTTCAGGTTTTTTTTGGCCCCACCATCTAAACAGTCCTGGATACGCCATTGCACATGACGCATGGGGAAATCAACAACTCCAGTCCGTGTGTGTAATTTCATAAACAATACGGCCTTGCTGTTATTTCATGCTGATCATGCACTGACATCAAGTGAGGAAATCAAACTAAATTTCAATTTCATCATATCAAGGAATCGTAATTCAAAGTAAGAAACTCAGTCTTCAATCAAAGCAGTGAATTTATTTCATGATATTTGCTAGTGCGTATACGTCACAAATTTGTAGAAGATCGATCCCGCCTCTACAATAGAGCACCAATTGTAGATCAGTTTAGCTGATGACTGTTTTCTTTATTATTTTTTAAATATAACGCTCCAAAAACTACTTTAGAACATTTTATTTTTGTATAAATAACAAATTAAGAGCAACTCTCTCCACTCTGAAAAATGTCCGCCTTTAAAGAAGTTAATCTCAACAACTTGATCAAAGTCGTCAAAACACAAAACACGTATCACTTTGAAAATAGGGAAGTATAATAACAATTAAAAAGTATTTTCCTTTTTTGACTTCCCTTTCATTTAACACTAACTTTACCGCAATTGGAGGCTAATAAGAAGAAGTTTCACAATGTATGTCTATGAACGACTTCAATTTGGCAAGAACCAAGATACGTAAGGCACGCCAAAAAGATGTCATACTTTTAAAGTGTTTCCATTTAGGATATACATTATA
Source organism: Ophiura sarsii (assembly GCA_035610835.1). Lineage (NCBI taxonomy): Eukaryota > Metazoa > Echinodermata > Ophiuroidea > Amphilepidida > Ophiuridae > Ophiura > Ophiura sarsii. The sequence continues at coordinate 32,433 of JAYJML010000084.1, read as the reverse complement.
TCATGCGATTCATTTGGTGATAAATTTGTTTTAATGAATAGGTCCAAATTTTGAAACTTATCACAAACTATCAAATTTTGAATATCTACTACAGCGATAAAACGAATTCCAAATGTTCTAGTGAGCGCTTAGTTATAAATTGATCGTTACATCATAATACACAGTTCAAGAAAAATAAGTTCCCCTTTAGATTATGCCTGATATTTTTAAATTGAGTTACTTTACTTACTTTTTGGCGTCCACTCCAACTTGGTTGAGTGATGCCATCCTTTGCAAAATGTTGTGCCATTCGTTTCTGTCTTGAGCTTTTCTGCTTGCCTCTGATAAGGATGTCAGACAAAGTCTGTTGCAGTCTGACCAAATACCATCCATCCACCTCTTTGCTGGTCTACCTCTAGGCCTTTCACCATTTACCGTTCCAACAATTGCAACTTTCGGGTATCTTTGAGGGTTCATACGCTGTACGTGGCCATACTACCGCAGTCTTTTGATGGAAATCTTCTCAATGATGGTATGCTTGAGTCCCAGTGTTTGTCTAATGGTGGTGTTTCTGATTTTGTCTAGCCTGGTTATGCCTAGTATTTTTCTTAGGCAGGTCATCTCAAACATAAATTGAGTTACTCCATCGAAATGAGTTTTGGCACACATAATGAACGTGTGCACAGCAACACTAGAGCAGGGCGATAGATACGCAGGTGTTGTAATGCTTGAATGAGCACACATTGAATGGAGGAATACCTCAATTCAAAAGTTGCCAAATGATGTATTGAAGGAGGATGGTTAAACAACTTGAACCATGGTCTTTGCTTGAATACCGCACAGTTGTTGTGCTGCTTGAATGAGCACACATTGACTGGAGAAATACAACATTTCAAAAGGTGAAAATGCGGTGTTCAAGCAAAGACCCTGGTTCAAGCTGCTTAACCACCTCCTCCAATACATCATTTAGCAACTTTTGAATTGAGGTATTCTCAGTTTCAGTTTTATTTACCAACAATACATATACAATAATTTTAAGTAAATACATTGGTGGGCTGACCAAAATCAGAGCAGAGCTCGCAAATATAGTTGGCCACCCTTAATAAATCATTTAAACGTAATAAAAATATTATTATATTATTATTACATACGGTGAGTTAAAACATTAATAGGGGATGATAACAAAAAGACAAACAAAAAAGTGCCAATGAAATATGAAATGAATTGAATTGAATTGAATTTGCTGGTGATGTGATTGTATGGCAATTTGGTACCACGCGCCATAATGATGCTACAAAAGACGATGGGATAGCGATCAGGACGAATGGGTTCTGGACTGAAGTGGGTCCATTTGTAATAATAATCGGAGTATACACATACACACATCGCCAGGGAATGACTGCACGAAATTTATAATTAAACATGGTGGTTGAAACATCAATCATAATATGATAAAAGATATCCCTTGTATGTTTTGTTAAAACAATTTACGGATTTACATTTCTGAATGTCAGCATCAATGCCATTCCACACCAGAGGCCCTTGTCGTCTAATTGTGTATCTAGCGAGATCGGTATTGAAATTATGAGGTCTATAAAAGTTGGAAGATCTGGTTCCATAGGAGTGGATGGGAGTTAATTTCTTGAAATCATTTGAGAATAAATCTCTTAATATTACTGCAAATCGGGGAAAAGTTCATTTAATGATAAAGGGTTCAACAAAAGAAAGTATACAACTTTGTTTATGTCATTTTGAGTAACTTTCAATTTGTTTTTGTCCAAACAGGCTAGATAGGCATTTTGATGAATCTTTTAGGCATAATTTGATACCAAATTTGCCCCCTAACAACAAAGATAAACCATGATTAGCCCCATTTAAAGGAAAATATCCCATTTTCAAAAGTCGCATTTCCAATACACAGCACGAGAAGATTTGGTTAATCTGTCCATGTTCTCCCCATCCATAACATTCCTTTACATTCAAATCCTTCACCCATGCATCAGTTTACATTTGAATTAGCCCGCGCATTGAGGGATATGCGCGGTGATCAGTACGGGATAAATACGGCATATGTGTGTGTTAACAATTGGCCTATTCTTCTCGTGCTGTGTATTGGAAATGCGACTTTTGAAAATGGGATATTTTCCTTTAAATGGTGCTAATCATGGTTTTTTCTTTGTTGTTAGGGGGCAAATTTGGTATCAAATTATGCCTAAAAGATTCATCTAAATGCCTATCTAGCCTGTTTGGACAAAAACAAATTGAAAATTACTCAAAATGACATAAACAAAGTTGTATACTTTCTTTTGTTGAACCCTTTAGTACCGTATACCATACGTTTGATTCTCTTCTTTATTCCGAGATTGGAACACAAAGCATGATTTAAAATTGCCCAACACAAGCCCAAAACTATTAAACATTCGAAGAGATCATTCAATAAGATAAAAGGCCTGTCTATGAATAAGATCTAAGAACTTTTTTCGTATTCGCCTTTTTTTATACTGAATGCCGCCAGAAGTTTAGAATGCGATCAGAACGGTCGGTTTAGAGAGGAAAAGTAATATTAATGATTGCTAGAGGTTAGGATCGTGTTCCAACCTATTACACAATGAAGGCTGCTTCTGCATATTAATAAATCTTCAATCCATACCAAGTTTCAGTTGTTAATTATATTTTGTTTAGAATCAAAGGTTGGGCAAACTTCCCTAAAGTAAATCGACGAGTGGTATTCCAAAACAAGTTTAACGAAAATGAGATCATCCTCATGCAAAGATAATATGTAACTAGTTTCATATTGCTTAGTTACAATACGTGCTTATCATCTTTCTCTTTTCGATTATTTGATATGACAAGTTCCACAAATTAACTTAAGTTTGTGAATGCAGCATCATTCTATACCCTCTGGTGTTCGAAATGAGTTAGGGTTAGGGCAAGGAATTCAAAATGTTCAGACTACCCACCATAGGAGTACATTAGTGTCATACGGTAAAGGTAACTGAATTATCTATCATTCTATATCACTTTTGTTTGGGTTCCCGGTCCACAAGTGGTAGACTAGGGACATTAACTACAGCGCCTCCAAGTGACAGCATTTAACTATTGAACTAATCATCCATGGCTGAATTTTCCAAATACCAGTAGGCCAATAATAAAATATTGTTTGGTTGTCCTCAACCTCCCTATCCTATTTTCCGTCAGTTCTAAAACCTCGCAACCTTATTCATAGTCAAATTACCCGCTCATGCTTAACCGATGAACATTATACCTGTATTGTATCAGTGCAGTGGCGCCAGATTTGACTACAGATAGACCAGTGTACAATGTAGTAGCGTGTGATTATGCTAAGTTGACGTGAGTTCAAAAGTCGATTGTTAGCCGTTAATGGGCAGATTTTCGATTGGAAAATGTGTTGAAATTATTTTGTTGTTGTATTGGTTTGTTTCTTTATTGACATCATTGTTCACCAGCCTATGGTGAGCGTGTGAACTCACTAAAAATGTTTTAGAGATGAGTCAGATAACAAAAATAAGGACTGACCGAGGACAACTAAATTATTTATATTTTGGGACTTACGGGTGTATTGATATTAGACGTTTCATTGAATCAATTTCAATAAGTAAGCTATCAAAATATTCCTTGATGTATAAATAAGTATTATAAACGAAATCATTCTCTTTTCTGCACACATTACAGGGACATTTTGAAATGAAAGTTGCGAACATTTTAATTTTTGTTGAATTTTTGAATTGTTTTGCGACACGTTAATTTTCACTCATCTGTATCCATCTGCTATGTTGCAGGAATGGCATTTGGCCCTCATCTCATTTATAATAGAGGTTTGACTAATATTCATTACATCCATACCATTAAACAACAATTTTGATATGTCAATTGTCTAATATAGTGGAACCTAATAGTTAGCTTTAGACAATTGACATCAGAGCAAGCGACCATAGATGTTTAGCTGTGGTTCGATTTCTATTGTTCAGCTGGTCGCTAGTGGGCGCTGCATTTGATGTCCGTTATATTCTCGCGGTAGCACTTGTGGGTCATTTTGTCTTGAATTTAAAAGGTAACAGTGTCAATTTTCACCTTTTTTAGGCATTTCTTCTTTTACGTACATTGCAATTTTTGTATACTTTTTAAAAAACTGCCTACATAGCATGTGTATATTATCACATCACATTTTCCAAAAAAATCGTAAGTTTTAAAATTATGCTAAGTGAAAGCCAGTAACCCACAATTCCAGATACTAGCCCCTTTTTTCATTTCCCCAGAGATGAATATACATTTTTTGTCAGCAAGAACAAACCATATACGAATGATATTGATCAAATCTGATATATTTGGAAGATAAACTCATTTCCAATGCATCGTTATAATTTTTCAGGATCCCCGAACATTTTCTTCTTGATTTTGAGCCAAAACTGGCACTTTTGGCCCGTTCCCACAGTTTTCCAGCTGATTTTAAACTTTTTCAGTTTAGTAGAAGTAAAATCAGTCTCAAAAGGCCTTATTTTTCAATTAACATGAAATAAAATAATCAGGCTAATCACAAGGAGTAGAACTTTAACCGGATCACCAGAGCATGTTAGCAACCATAGGCATATGGCATATGGAATCCTGTTACGTGCACAGAATGCCTAGCGGTCTTGGTAAATAAAGATATACTTAGAACTTTATTCAAAGAATGTGTCTATATGAAACAACTTATTATAATCAAGTTTGATATCATTTTAATACATGAAATGTCCTTCAGAACCTTAAGTAGAGAGCAAGGACATTAAGCAAGGTACAATTACTATCATAGGAAAATCTTTAATGTTCAAAGGTCTAAATTGAATCCAAAAAATTAATTGACTCGGTAACAGATGATGCGTGCAGTATTAAAACACGTTCTGTTTAGACAAGCTCAGGTCAGTCAGTTATCACTAGTAATGGGACTCTGTATGTTATGATACAGGAACTACATAGTAACAATATGATCCAATAGAAAGTATTTGAAAAGTTCAGTTTGGCAGCAACCAATATTGGGGAAAATGACGACCAGAACACATTATTTTGTGGGGTATCAACGAGATAAGGCCCGTTTTGAAAATGGCTGTGCAAGTTCCAGCTTTAACTAGACTGGTGGCTTTATACGTTTTGACACTTTTAACAGGCAAGTGTATTTGTTTATGTAACTAGTTGCGTAAGTAAACCGTAAGCATGTAAGTGCGACTGGGGCCCCTGTTAGTCTTCACTGATAGTGGCTAGTCGTCAAATTATCGATGACGACAAAAGACCTAAAGGAGGACTATAAACAGTTCAAACATATACTGAGGTCTAGAGCAGCAATGATTTACTTCTTGTCGCAAGTTTAGCAGACACAATTCGATACTGTTACTGAAAATACTCAAAATCGGGCCAGATATAAGAACATCCACCTTTAAGATACTGCTAACTGATTTTAAATTAGCTTACATAAAAGCCGCCTGATCAGGAACATTTTGAGTTAGGTTATAAACCTAACACAAAAGGTTCTTAAGCTCCATGTCAGTTCAAGATGAGAGAGAGGTGTGTCGTCGCATTACCACCGCAGCATTTCTCTGCTCAGACTGAAACTATTCTTTGATCGCGCGCCGGGTATAAAAGTCATCAAGCATGTCGAATGGAAGTTACGCACACAAAATTATGACGTGATCACAAGGTACGCGCGCGCTGATGTCACTTCCAAATATGAAAACGATATGAAGTATAAATACATGTCATTATAGACATTTCGAAACATTGATGTGCTGTTCAAACTCATCAAGTATTGCAATTAATATTATATAGAATAACAAACCCGGCAGTACAATTTAAAGCCTTTAGAGACCCTTTAAGCCTGCATTGCAGTGTGGATTTAATTTAGATTCTTGTCCTATGATGTCTGTATTTTTTATTGTTCCGCACTGATGTTGAGTAAAAGGTAACTATGCACAGAAAACTTTTCTAGGTCACAAGTGGGTCACAAGACACATTTACGTGAGTCTTTCTTATTTTAACCACCTAAATGGGTCAATGTGACTCAGATCACAAGTACATTGACTCTCTTGTGATGGGTCATTGCAATCCCGAGAATGTAATGGGTCATTTGACTCAATTTTGTGTAGTTACTGGGTCAAGATCGATACTTGACTCACTTGAATTTATAACTAGGTCAAGATCGCTGTGAGTCACTTTCGTGTTTTACTAGGTCAAGAACGATGCTTGACCCGGCTGTATTTTTAAGTATGTCACAGACAATTTTTCTGGGTCACAAGCGGGTCACTTGACCTATTTGACCTGAGTCACTTCTATGTAACTTACCTAGATGGGTGAAATGACCCAGATCATGAAGTACAGTGACTCATCTGAGATATGACAATGGGTCAACTAACATACTTGCTTATGTGACTCACTTGATTATGTGCAAGTGTGTCAAGATCGAGTCAATATGAGTCATTTGACTTACTTGCTCTTGTGCTAGGTCATTCCAACCATGAACGTAAACAGGTAAACTGACTCAGTTCCGTATACAGTAGTTACTGGTCAAGATCGACATCTGACCCACTTGTATTTTGCAAGTAGGTCAAGATCGATATCTGACCCACTTGCATTTTACAAGTAGGTCAAGATCGATAGCGGGCGCTGTGTAGCGCGAATGGAATTATGGGATGGGTCCCAGCCAACATCGATCGTGGGCCCTCATGGGACCCTTAATATTTTGTCTACTTTGGCCTGTATACGGGCCAAAGTGGACAAAATATTAAGGGTCCCATGAGGGCCTACTGTGGGCCCACGGTTGATGTTGGCTGGGGTGTGCATCGACTTCTTTAAAATTAACACCATGGAAAGTAGATTTCGTAAGGATATATATATCCATTGTATTAACATGATTAATTCGAGACGTCACTCACTAAGTGATTGTTCACAAACCAGATACATGGGACCCTTAATATTTCTGAAGACCCACTTTGCAGTTTGTTGAAATTAAAATTGTGTTTAAACACAATTTTAATTTCAACAAACTGCAATGTAATTTTTGGTGTGTCAGTTTGACTCATTTCATCATTGGTGTGTCAGTATGACTCATATGATTTCCAATGTGTGTAACTACATGGATGAAAACAAAGACCTATGAAAATGGGTCAGTTTGACCTGCTTAGCCATGTCAATCTGACTCATATGAGTGAGCTGATGTGACTCATTTGGATTTGAGGCGAGTCATGTGACCCAAGATGGTGAGTACTAGTCATGTGCAGAAACTCGTTAAATTTGAATAACGTGTCATATTACCCATATACATGTGTTGTTGTGACCTACTTTGTAGGGTATTTTGACCTATTATATGTGTGTCATTTGACCTACTGTATTTGCCAAGGGTGTAACTAGGTGGATACTCACTTACGTGAGTACCGATGACCCATTTAAAGTTGTCTGTGTGCCTGGTAGATACAATTATAGTTTCTCAAAACACTATAGGGTAACGGCCCTTTTCGCCATCCTATGCTCGAATCGAACACTATAAGAAGACCGGGTGAAGGCTAACCCGACTAATTCGTGATCATTACACTAATTAATCATCAATTTGTTTGGATATGTTTTTACTCAGGTATCAATTGCTTTTTGGATTTAACTTGTTTTGTTAACAAACCAATGATAAATATTGAAAAGAACAATGGTTTGTTTATCGGTGGATATACCAGCGGTGATGACACTAGTGCCTCATTGACATTTCGACGTGCGACAGATACAGGCACTGGGACTGGGTTACCAAAGGATAAACAAATAGTAGCACATCCGAATATTCTGACAGCATGGCTTCTGAGAATGCCAAAGACAGGTGGAGTTGAGAGAATCGGTACATTTTACTGTGAAGCTCATAAAGACAATATCGTGGAATTGATTCCAGCAATAATCATGGCGTCTGACAGTGAGTCCACTATGTTCCCAGTCCCTTAACACTTTTGGATCGGTGATTTGACATTTCGCCGGTAATAAATAATCTAAAGATGTGTCTATTTCCCACTATGTGGTCCAATTAAAAGACTGCAAAGGACATGATTATGCCCCAAGGGCATAAACTAACCTTTATAACCCTGAAAATGGACCACATAGTCAGCGGTTGACAACATCGTAGATGATTTATTACCGGTGAAATGTCAAAATCACCGGTCCAAAAGTGTTAAGGGATGGGAACATCAGCAATTCATTTTTACTTGCATTTTACGTTTACGGTGGTCAAACCCAAGTCATTATTGTTTTTTAGCTAGGGATACGGCCCACTAGGTTTCAACCACTGTCTGAAATCTGTCAATATTTGGCTGGATATGTAATAAATTGTGTTGAAATATGGGTCGATTGATACATTTGCGTATATCTAGGCAATGCAAGCATAAAAACAGATGACACTTGTTGCATATTAAGAATACACAATAATCCCTGTTTGACATTTTGTTTTAGATCTGAATTCCTTAATACAAACAAGATCTCAACGTTTTTATTAAGTAAAATCCGCAGCAATAAACCATAGAAAACAACAACGGACAAAGAACAATGGTACATGATACTAGTGGTACATGTTGCGGTAACACACGTTTGTGTCTGTTTTTCCATAGATAATCAAGACGGGGATGGATAAGTTGGTATTTTGTTTGAAGCTATGTGTGTTTCGGACCAAGGGCGCTCAACACAAAAGCTGGTGTAGCCTTTCGCCCTGTCATGAAATAATGCATTAAACCCATATGCATTAAATCGCTAGAAATCAATTTCAAAAGATGTGCTATGGCCATCGCGCTCATCATGGGTTCGAGTTTACGTGTAATAAAAAAAACTGGGTGAAATAAGTGTCTATAAACTTCACAAATCGCATCGGTGAATGTGTGTATTAAATGAATTTGTTTCAAATATTAAAAGTATTTTAACTTTCATGGTTGCTTTTTTATCGAAATACTTCGATGTATCCCGTTAGCTAGTATTAGATACTGTAGTTGCCGCAATACTATCAATACCCATTCAGTTTACCGGGCTTTTCAAACATGCTAGTCATACAGGTGTGTGCGAAACAGTGGAATCGCTTAACGAAATTACGGGGGGAGTATTATTATTATACAGGGCATTTATTTAGCTCTCTTACACAATGAGTGCAGAGAGCTCTTTAGATTTATAAAAAACATCACCTCAAAAACGACAACTAGATTGGCTATCATCAAGGATGAGCAACGAAAGGTCTTAACTGAGAGTGACGAAATCAAGGCACGGCTGTTTGACTGTCCGATTTATAATTAAAATTATGGAATAAAAAAATATTACACAGTGGCCCCGTTATGGTTCGACCAGATTTAGGTAGCGCTAATGAATACGAGTATACGGTGAAAATTTCAAGAAAATTGTTTGAGCCCTTTTTAAATTATCGGCATTTTCTACTTTACACACATTTTACATGTAACTCTATGGGAAATGTGGCCGATGAGGGCGCTATTATAGTAAATAATAATATTCAAAGCTCTATTTCTCAGAAATGGCACCAACAAATGTTCTGAAATTTCTGCAAAAGATGGCCAGTATATTCAAGTACTTAAATCAGTTAAAATCAGAACCGGGCCAGCAAGTTACGGTGTTCTCAGAATAAAACGGCCAAATTATGTGGGATCAAACAGCCGTGAAGGATCGTTGGAAAAACCACTGTGAAAATCTGTATGCGTCCCAAGAAGAGACAAATGGCTCACAGGAGTCTCCCCCGCCTCCACTAGGTGAAGATGAGCCTGATATTAGTCTGTCTGAGATCCAGGAAGCCATCAAGAAGTTAAAAAGTCGAAAGGCACCTGGTCTAGATGATATTCCAAGTGAGCTCCTGAAGCAAGCTGATGATTCTGTAGCAGTTATTATGCAAAAGCTGTGCAATACTGTGTGGAAGTCAAGAGTATGGCCAGAGGATTGAAAAAGATCAGTTTTCCTAACACTTCCAAAGAAAGGGGATGCTAGCGAATGTAAAAATCATCGTACCATCGCTCTGATACGTCAAGGGTCCGTCAAGGGTGCATACTTTCACCAGCACTTTTCAAACTCTATGCAGAGTCTATAATAATAATAATAATAATAATAATAACAAGGATTTATAAAGCGCTTTATTAACCAATGGATGCAAAGCGCTGAGAAAGAAGAAGAAAAGAAGCGACACAGGAGGACAATGATCATGAAGATGGAAAAGGTGGGATTTAAGGAGCCTTTTGAAGGTGGTCAAATTGTCAGCACTTCGATGTTGGCAGGAAGTGCATCCCACAGGCGAGGAGCTGCTATAGAAAAGGCTCTGTCACCAGCCTTTTTGTTGGAACGTGGAACAACAAAGGATGTGACAGAGCTGGACCGGAGTGCATAAGCAGTGCTATGGATCTGAAAAAGGCACGTATGTAGCCGGGAAGAGAGAGATTGAAGGACTTGTAGGTCTGGACAATACTCTTGAATTGAATTCTTTGGGCCACAGGCAGCCAGTGAAGAGACTGAAGGAGTGGTGAAGCATGAGAACGTTTGGGTTGTTTTAAGATCAGACGAGCTCATTTGTTCTGCAGTACCTGAAGACGGGCAAGATCCTTCCTGTCTATGCCATTCATGAGGGAATTACAGTAGTCGAGCCTAGATAAAATGAGGGCACGGACGATGTTGTGACAAGTGTCAACATCAAGATACTTCCTGATGAGACGTGCATTGGATGATTGGTCAGGGGGCTGTCAGTAAGTGGATACCAAATACACAATCTACGTTATGCCGATGACACCCCCCTGTTTGCAACAAATATGGAAGAGATGGCGGAACTCCTGAAGAAAGTCAAGGTGGAAAGTGAGCAGCTTGGCCTACGTCTAAATGTCAGCAAGACCAAGATCATGTCCATAGGCACAGATGGTGTTGGAGAGCCTCTCATAATTGATGGTAATGAGGTGGAATCGGTCTCGAAATTCAACTTTCTTGGATCCCTGATCACTAAAGAGGGTGGCTGCAACCAAGAGATTAGACACCGTTTAGCAATGGCTAGATCAGCAATGATCAACCTAAGCAAGATCTGGGCTGACAGAGGAATAACCAGAGCAACAAAAACCAGGCTTGTCCAAGCCCTTGTATTTCCAATTGCCATGTATGCATGTGAGACGTGGACCCTAACCAAAGCTGACAAAAACAGAATAGCTGCTTTCGAGATGTGGTGTTGGAGGCGGATACTTCGTATCGTATGGACAATGAGAAGGACCAATGCCAGTATTATTGAAGAAATAGGGGTGTCTAAACGACTTCTTCATGCTATCAACACCCAAATGCTGAGCTACTTCGGCCATATCTCACGTCGCAAGGGTAACAACCTAGAGAAGATGATCATGCAAGGCATTATTGAAGGGAAGCGCAATTAGAGGCAGACCTCGTTCCCGGTGGATTGACCAAATAAAATTTATTACTGGACACCCTCTCCGTGATTGTTACTCCTTTGCTGAAAATCGTTATTTGTGGCGTAGTATCTGTACGGTCACGAGCTGTCAGTCATGACAGAACCGAACCGAACCAACACAATGAGTTTGCACCAAAGTTTGCACGAATCTTCATTAGGTCAAAACAATTGATTTTGGAAGGGGTGCTCATTTGGCAGATGATGGCTAACATTTAAAATGGAGTCCATATCATCATCATCATCATCATCATCATCATCATCATCATCATCATCATCATCATCATCATCATCATCATCATCATCATCATCATCATCATCATCATCATCATCATCATCATCATCATCATCATCATCATCATCATCATCATCATCATCATCATCATCATCATCATCATCATCATCATCATCATCATCATCATCATCATCATCATCATCATCATCATCATCATCATCATCATCATCATCATCATCATCATCATCATCATCATCATCATCATCATCATCATCATCATCATCATCATCATCATCATCATCATCATCATCATCATCATCATCATCATCTCCATATACTGTGCAGAAACCTCTGTAAATGAGTCTACTCGCACAAGTGTTGAGGTGCATTCAGGTTGGAGTAGACAAAAAACTCCTAGGCATAAAAAATGTATTTAAAAATATTGTTGTGGAGCGATGACTAGGTGAACGGGACATCGCAGACCCGGGTCTTGAAGACGTCTAGTGATGGAGAGACCACGACTTGCTGGGGCAGTAGATTCCACAGACGGATGGTGTCAGGAAAATACGAGCCTTTCATCAAGTTGGTGCGGGTGGTGGGAATGGTGAATTTCTTGTTGTGGCCTCTTGTCATTCTGTTGACTGGGGCGAGTTGATCATCAGGGATATCTATGAGCTTGTTGGTAATACGGTACATCATGGTAACTTTGGCGACTGCTCTTCGTTGTTGGAGAGATTTCCATCCTAGGTCATTGAGCATGTTGGTGACGCTAGTATTTTTACGTGAGTAGTTGTTCATGACATACCGTGCTGCACTACGCTGGGTGGTTTCAACTTTGGCGATGCCTTTCTTGGTAGATGGGGACCATACACAACTGGCATACTCTCTGATTGGACGCACAATGTGTTGTTAAATCGGGTTTTGACTTCACGTGGGCAGGTGCCGAGGTTGTGACGGAGGAAGCCAATGGCTCTCATACCTTTCTTGGTGATGTTATCTATATGTTGGTTCCAGCATAGGTTATTGGTTAGTTCAACTACCAGATATTTGGCTGACGAAACTACTTCAAGTGGATGGACATGGATAGAATAGACGAATTTCACTGGATTCCGACGCTTAGTGATGTTGAGTATTTGGCATTTCTCAGGATGCAATTCCATGAGCCACTGTCTTTCCCATTTTTGAAGTGCGTCTAGATCATGTTGGAGTTTGATAGCGTCGTCTGTGTTCTTGATCACATGATATACCACGCTGTCATCCGCAAATAGTCTGCCATGAGTGTCGGCAGAAATGCAGTCAGGCAGGTCATTAATGTAGGCCAGGAATAGAAGTGCGCCTAGTACTGTACCCTGGGGCACTCCAGATGAAACAGGAGATTTCTCTGAAGATTCGCCATCTAGAACAACTTTCTGGACTCGACCTTGGAGGAAGTTCCCAATCCAGGTTAGGAGGCTACCATGGATGCCGTAGTGTTCGAGTTTGTGAAGAAGACGGAGATGAGGGACCTTGTCGAAGGCTTTGGAGAAGTCGAGCAGTATAAGGTCCGTCTGTAAGCCATCATCCAGGTTATGAGCTATGTCGTCGACAGTGATGATCAGTTGGGATTCACAGGAACGAGCCTTACGGAAACCATGTTGGAAGTCAGTCAAGATCTTACAGGAATCAAAGTGACGCATCACGGAGCTGTGGATGATATGCTCGAGAAATTTGGAGCAGATGACAGTCAATGAGATCGGCCTGTAGTTGGAGGGTTTGTTCTTGTCCCCCTTCTTGACTGTGGCCGATTTCCAGATTTCAGGCAGATTACCGCTGTCCAATGATGATTGGTACATAGGACCAAGGCTGTCAGCTAGTTCTTTGAGGAGGCGGGCTGGGATGTTATATGGGCCGGTTGCTTTGTGAGGGTTGATCTTCTTCAGAAGTTTGATCACGCCATTTGTTGAGACTGCAATGCTGTTGATGCTGGGGAAAGGACTCGGTCCAAGATCAGGAAGAGTTGATGGATATTCATCTTTGTTGAAGACTGAGCAGAATTGCTGATTCAAGATGTTAGCTTTGTCCTTGCTTCATGTGTAGATGGCTCCTCTGGGTAAGGGGCTACTCCATTGTTGTTACAGCGCCTGCTTGAAATGTGATTCCAAAATCGCTTCGGGTTTGACTGCAGATCTGGGCATATAATATTATTGATGTAGTTATTGTATGCCTGTTTGCACACCTTTTGCATCTTCTTCTTTTAACCCTTTCCACGCTGGGGTATCAAAATCCATTGCAACCCCTCACCACTGGGTATATTTCTAGGTCCCAACATTTGAAGACATGGCCAAAGGTATAGTCATACTCCAACTCAATTAAATTGGTATTTCTGGTTATCTGATCAAAAAATGTTGTTCACCAAAGTTGTAGGGAATTTATTCTTCTCAATAACCCTACAAAAATTATATATGAATAAGATATTAAATTGTTAAAATTAAATAAAAATTGCACCAATATAAAATATTGTTGACATTTTTGAAGACTTACACACACAACCCCTATGACCAGTAGGTGTGAAGTAGGTGCTATTGTATTCATGCAGTCATGGTGAAATACACTGTCAAGTACCTATTCAATAAGAGCATGTACTCAGGTACGGCCATGTGTTTTGAACTCACCACCCAAAAAGGGTGGTGGCGTTGCATTTTTGGTGACGAATCATCCATCTCTCTCTATTAACTCAACAACTAAATGTGGTAGAGCTATGGTTGGGGTGTCATGTGAAAGCCTATTTATCTAGCTACATTGTGTTAATAAATCAGGTATTTCTATAAATGTTTGGCTGAGATATGATTGATTATGTTGTGAAAGTCAGGGGTGGTGGCGGTGGCGGCGGCGCTGTGTGCAATCTCTATGGGGAATATAGAAAATGTTCCCAATTCTACGTTCAATTTACTATAACTCCTCATCCCTATATGGTACAAACATGATTTTGCTCTCATTTTATAGATTATTTTATATTCTATAAGATTCTGTTTCAACAAATGTGACAACTATTGTGCAACAATTGTAATCACGAATCGATTGCGTTGTCCTTGGCTTTTTCCCTATTCGCTACACAGTGAACTTGCCCTAATTCATCGGTTTCACATATATGACTATAACAAAAGAAATATTTAACCGATGATAGCAAAATTATACATTTTTGGAAAGCTCTCAAATAGGGGAATTTAAAAATGCTGTTTAAATCAGGATAGGGTGCATACCAAAAAAAATATACTTGTAAACTCTAATAAATATGAAATTTAAACGTTTGTGCTCATTTACTTCTCGATATAGTATATTTCAACATGTTTACTATTAACAACTATTATGTTCTGATGGGTAAGTGCATGCGGAACTTAAATATGCACAGTGAAATTATGATTGGGATAGGTATAAAATTATTATTGAGCTTAAATCAAAATATGAAAAAAAATCTATATTTTTTGAACATTCTTAATCACAACATGTTACCATTAGGTCTTATCTAAATTCCAATAGCATATTTGGATTTCTTGTGAGATTACCGTTCAGAAAATATATACTTTTTATGGGGTAAAACAAATAGTTATCGCGATATGCTAATTCGAATCTCAGATGGTGTAAAATGTAAAAATCTGGACATGCAACGGTAAGGGTGGCGAGTTCAAAACACACGGCCGTACACTACTTAGAAATCAATAACATAACAATAGAGTCTTCCCCCAATTCCCACACACACAAATTATAAATGTCTGTTTTCTGTTCAAGTTTTTTAAACTCAAGATATCTCTAAAATTTCAAATATAACATGTACCTTATTTTCACAAATTCGTAAAGATGAAACACTCCTCTTTCTAACCATACCAAATGTTAATAGCAAATGCAAATTGTGTCTAAATAATAAGCATGTTATTACAGGGCTAATTTGAATCTATGAATTGGCTGCTACAGCAGCCTGCCGTTATATTTGATGCAATGGATGGGCTGCCACAGCTGCCGCATGCAAAGGTTTTGTACCTTGCCCAGAGACGCGTTTTGTGTTGACTACGGCATGAGCGGACTTTGTTGTAGGCACGTTTTTTCTGTCTACTGAACTGCTTGACTTTGCGGGTTACCCAAGGTTGATTGAAGCGGGTGGTTGTAAATTTGCTAGGAACGAATTCAAGTATGTGATTGAGACTTCATTCAATGGTGTTCCACATCTCAGTCACGGATGAAGTGATGTCGTACTTGGAGATAAAATCTTCCATCATCTTGTTGCCCTCTTCGTTGAGAGCATCCATGTCTGCTTCGTCCCAAAGGTAGATTTTCCTTTTTGTTGGTTCCTACGTTTTGGCTTGATGTCGGTGTCAATGTGGACAATTTCATGATCGCTTATGCCTGGTATTGGTTGACAATTGTTGACGCACGAAGGGCGGTTGGTAATGAAAAGGTCAAGCGTTGCAAGCGCGCGCGCGTCAAGCGTCAAGCGTCATATATTGCACATTAAATGTTTAAATGCCTTGAACAATATTTGATTAGTGTTAATAGTGTACTAGTGTGATACAAATATAATACGAATACACTATATTGAGCAAAATTACAATATGGTCGGCAAAATTCAAAATGGCGGCCGCTTGATACTTATTGTATATCTCAATATACATTTTCCTATTTTAGGCCTATATATCAATATACATTTTATATAAAAAGTAATTCTTGACAAATGAAATGTTGTGGTCGATGTGTTATAATTGATAGAAGATATTTGAAGATGGTAATTATCCAATATAGCCGCCAAAGAAGATATAAATGGTCGGTGACGTGAAACTTGCTATAAAAATCGCATTATTTTGTGCCGATATATCTGGGGATATTTTGTGGTTCATCCACCTAATCATACGCACAATAAATGCAAACAGTTATCAATTAACTGGCAGTCATCCGGTCTAAGAAAGTCTACCTATTTTAATACAATGATATAGAACAATGACAGCATCCTTATTCTTGATTTCTCACTATTTTGCACATTTACATTTACAAATGCCACTGCATTCATGATTTATAAGACTTGCGGGTGCATATTGAACAGTTCCATCTGCATACACATGTTATTAACTCTCTGCATGTATCTGACACCTTGGGGATAGTTAACCAAACCGGACCCCAAACACCGTTTGTCTGTTTCCATCCAAAACTTCATGGAGTAGGTACGTGTTGTCTCGTCCGGTTACTTGTAGCCCATCTACCCATTTGATGTCCCGATTTGAATGTTGAAGAAGTGCATCCCGCAATACAAATGAACTTTGTTGGTAACAGCATATTGTCTGCTGTTTTCCTATGTTGAATTTTCCATAAAATATGGTAATAATAATTGTAGCCCTCTCCTCGTCGTATGCTTTCCAAGCACACAAGTTTGCCCTTATAACGATTGGACCGACGAAGTCGTATCACAATTCGTAAATGCGTGGAATATTCACAGGGCTTTGGACTTAAGTTCTCCTCGTTACCCATACCGAACGCTATCAATATATGTTGTATCATGGAATGTGAGGTAAAAATAATCTTTACCATAAGTTGTGTAATATCTATCTAACTGCAATATCTATTTTGGATTGCTTAAGGTGACATAACCAGATTGTCACGGAACAAATAAAAATAAATGCATACATTAACTATCAATGGGATAGTAAAAAAGAGAGACCCTCTGTCCACCCAGATGAATCTAACGGATCTCTCATTGTTCGCCACATCTCTGTGTGCAGTCCACGAAGCATACTATGTCAGTTCACTGTCGTTCTTCAATCAAAGCATCTGCCAAATTGTTTGGGTATGATTCTGTCATTTGGCATTCTGGTACCGCAACAGACGGAACTTTAAGAGCAACTGTTCGCATAGTCGGGTAGATTGAGCTATTTGTCACTGGTTTTCTGTGTGGATGTTCTAAGTAGTGGCCTCATATTGCTAAATTTAGTCTTGGTGGGAAATTAGAAAACCGTAAGGCATGACTGTGATTCCGTTAGGGCGGGCCTGGAACTCCAAATTATTCCCAAGAAGTAGCTCGTTCAGTAATGACTTTGAGCTAGCAGGTAACGAATCATATTTATTATCATATTTATAGGTTGAGAATAGAAAGTTTCACACTGTATTTCAAAACACATTTCATCAGTGTTATTCATTGCAGCGGCCATTTTGGATATCGGCCATTTGTTAATCTTGTGGTTTTATGTTACATAGCCTTATCTAGTATATGGCCATGTGTTTTGAACTCGCCACCCTTCCCGTGGCCCGTTGCATGCCCAGATTTTTACATTTTACACCATCTGAGATTCGAATTAGCATATCGCAATAATTACTTGTTCTACCCCATAAAAAGTATATATTTGAACGGTAATCTCACAAGGAATCCAAATATGCGATTGGAATTTGCATAGGACCTAAATTATGGTAACATCTTGTGATTAAGAATGTTCAAAGAATATCGATTTTTTTTTCCTTCTTCATATTTTGATTAAAGCTCAATATTTGTTTTATTCCTATCCCAATCATCCTTTTACTGTGCATATTAGTTCCTCACGCAATTTACCCATCAGAACATAATGGTTGTCAAGGGTAACTTGTTGAAATAAACTATATCGGGAAGTAAATGAGCGCAAACGTTTACATTTCATATTTATTACAGTTTTCACATATATTTTTTTGGCTATTCACCCTATCCTGATTCAAGCGGGATTTTTGAATTCCCCTATTTGAGAGCTTTCCAAAAATGTATAATTTTGCTATCATCGGTTGAATAATTCTGTTGTTATAGTCATGTATATATGTAAAACCGATGAATTGGGGCAAGTTCACTGTGTAGTGAATAGGGGGAAAGCCAAGGACAATGCAATCGATTCGTGATTACAATTGTTACGTAATAGTTGACACGTTTGTTGAAACAGAAACTTATAGAATATAAAACAATCTATAAAATGAGAGCAAAATCATGTTTGTACCATACAGAGATGAGGAGTTATTGTAATTTGAACGTAGAATTGGTTACATTTTCTATATTCCCCATAGAGTACCGCCACCGCCGCCACCCCTGACTTTCGAAATATAATCAATCATATCTCAGCCAAACAGTTATAGAAATACCTGATTTATTCACACAGTGTAGATAAATAAGCTTTCAAATGACACCTAAACCATAGCTCTACCACATTTAGTTAATAGAGAGAGATGGATGATTCGTCACCAAAAATGCAACGCCGCCCTTTTTGTAGTGGATTCAAAAATTAACTTTTGATAACCAACAAAGCATATCCATGTAAGATAATTCCACTGATATAATAAATCCTTCCAGTATTTAGACTGTGATTAACAAAATTGTATTGCCTTTTGCAACACGTCATTTTATGGGAGCAGCCATCTTGGATTATGATGACTTCTGACCTGAGCACCCCTTCTAGAATCACGTGTCATAACCTAAAGAAGAATATATCATCATGGTTTGCTTGTTTCCAACAAGTAAACGTAATAGCCAAAATTGCCCTTAACACTTTGAACACTGACCCCCTGACACTCAATGCAATAGCGATTCCACTAACAGACATAGATCATCTCCACACAACATTTCAATAGAGATAATCCGGGATATAATCATCCCCTCTATTGACGATCTATGGGTTATCCCATGATAGGTGTTGTAACTCCTGAAAGAATCTCACAAACCGTCAGCGTAGGAGACTCTGTAACATTTTCTGTTACTACAACACGTCCGAATCTAAAATGGAGACATAATGGAAGTGGATTCATAGACAAATGGAATGACCAAAACGGTGTTGCGCTTGCTAATGTTGGGATTGAAGATGGAGGTATATATGAATGTCACCAAAACGAGCATCGCGCAGAAGGGAAACACGCAGTATTCCAACTGATCGTTAGAGGTAGGTTTCTTTTAATAATTATAAGTGTGTGCTATTGTGTTTGGTTTTAAAGGGGGGTTATGTTATTTTCACCAATTTTGGAAACAGATTTTCTCAATGTTACCGTGGGTTTACCCCTTAGAGTCATATATCAAATTGAAGCTTAGGTAACAGCGTTTCAAAAAATTTGCGTTATTTTGATCTGGTTGCTATAGTAACCAGTCAAGGTCTCTGATTGGCTAAACACGGGAACCAACGTAACTAGAAAACTAAATGTTGATTGTTCACCATACTTTGGTAGATGATGTATAGGAACAATGCACACGAACCAATGAAGCCGGATTTTTATACGGTTGCCATGGTAATCAGGAACCTACCAATCAGGTAACTTTACGTTATAATTCAAATTTGGAAAGATAAATTGAAAATCCGGCTTTATTGGTTCATTCCTCTATTCAAGCTTATTATCCATTCCAAATATCACCCTGATACGAGGTTTCGTTTTCGAGTTACGTTGGTTCCCGTGTTTAGACAATCAGAGGCCTTGACTGGTTACCATAGCAACCAGATCAAAATAACGCGCATTTTTTTGAAACGCTGTTACCTAAGCTTTAATTTGATATATAACTAAGGGGTAAACCCACGGTAACATTGAGAAAATCTGTTTCCAAAATTGGTGCAAATAACATAGACCCCCTCCTTAATTTGATCTATATCTAAACTTAATGCAAGTTTTTCTTTTAGCATGTAGATCAGGGCGATGGGGCTTACCTGGATGCACTAAGCAATGTCCTGTATGCTTAAATGGCGGTATTTGTGATGAACGGTCTGGTGACTGTGTCTGTGCACCTGGATTTAGTGGTGCCAACTGTGAAACAGGTAAGGTGAAGCAGCAGTAGGTCTTAGTTGAGAATTGAATGATAATAAAAGATGTTAAGTTAGAGTTACATTCCATATCGTTAAATAATATGAGAGACAACTCAGACCTTTCGGACGGGGAACTTTTGTATATAGTTTGAAGAAGTGGGGAGTGTGTGCATTTAAATTAAAAATGAAACATGTACGACGTTGCAAGTAAGAATGCAAGATAATGAAGGCGCAATCTTAGACCCAGACACTCCCCACGTAAAATGAAATGTAAAAAAAGAGATGATAGGATGGGGCAGGAGGAGGGAAGAAAGTAATAGTAAGAAGGAAGGAATCGGGATACCTATAGTGTCATTTCCAAATTAACCAGCCACTTTACATCAGCGAATTAATACAGATTAAGAGAGTCATGAATGCAACATGAATGCAAAAATATCGCGTACGCTTGGATTATGTTTGCGCGCGGGGATAACCACCCCCCCCCCTTCCCCGCGTATTATGGCCAGTTTGGAAGTGACGTTCACAAATGCCAATAGACAAATCTTTATCATGTATTTATAAGGACGTCGTGTTGTTAGAAATCAAATGGGGTCACCTTGAAATACTTTAAATTCGCTATATTGGCTGAACGGAAGGATGGATTTCAATCGTATTTGGTCATTACACCATCTTGGTTATGTTTTAGCACATCGGCGGTCAATGGTCAAATCGGGTTAAGTAGGGGTCACAATGTTAAACCCAAGTTATCTCATCAACCATTGGGTGGATTTCCATCATATTTGGTCACATTGGGTCGACTATGGGTCAATCTTTTTAACCCTATTCCGCATAGACACTACAAATCCCCACCCTGCTACAATCTGGTACAGCGCTCTCGCCCCAAAGAAGATTTCTTGATGTACCCCATAATGCTTAGCGCCCCTAGAGTACCAGCAGGGCTTATCAGCAAAACAAACAGTCCCACACATGTGTTAAAGTAATTAACAGCTGGAGGTCGTCTGACCTCTACCATCTAAATGCATGGTGCAGATAGGGTAACTTATATAAATATTAAAAGAAGTTGAATCCCAACTAAAACTTGTATTCAAAAAAATAAAGGGTCTTTAAGAAAATCAAAAGAGGACTGTATTAAATACACATCAATCATATTACTTGCAAAAGGATTTTCTTAAAGACCCTCATTTAACAATTTTATAAGCATTTCCTTGCACTGTAATGTCAATGGGAACCAGTAGACACTGGTGACAGAAATCCTGTGGTCATGTGATGAAAGTGAAGCATCCTGGGGTGCATCAAGAAATCTTCTTTGCTCTCGCCCGGTCTATCTCGTGCCACGCTCAGCCGGGCTATCAAATTGCGAAAAAAAAATCATTTTTTTTTAAAGCTGACCCGTATTATAGCTCAGTCAGTAGAGTGTCTGATTTGCACGCACGCGGCCCGGGTTCGATTCCACTGCGCGTGCGGAGACTGATTGCCCCCGATTCATCCAATGGGTGGATTTCAATTATATTTGGTTACATTGGGTCGACTCTTGGTCAATCAATTTAAAACGCTCTCGTAAATCAATGTTTGAATCATAATTGTTCAATTGTATACATGTACGTTACACGGGGTCAAATGTGAAATTGGTCAAAAACTCATCACAAGGGACCCAGCATCCATGGTTCTTAAATCACAATTACCTCTTTAAGGTTTAATTTACAGTCAAATTTGACCTATTTTAGCAATACAATTACATAATTTGTTGTTATATTTAGTACTTTTATAGAATGATGATACATGTAGTCAATATTTCTTGATGGATTGTGATACAAGTGAAACTATCAACATATTTGTTATTTTTCTTGTAAATTATACCAACATTCATAAATATATTATTCATTTTCAGCCCAAATCGTGCCATAAGGCACGACCCTTGTAGAATAGGGTTAAACCATCTGACCTACACACGACCATTACAAGGGCCATTCAATAAGTTCTACCTCACTCATAACATCGCTAATATGAATGTCAGCCTCGTGACTTTGTCATGATTATAGCTCTGAATCATGGTTACACATTTATAGTAAATGATGTTTGATATCTGTTTGACTTTTGTTCTGATGTAATCAAAGCCAGAGAGAGATTTTGGACAACGGAAACCAAAAATTACCCTTAAAATAAATACATGTTTCTCGATTTCCCCCCGTACTGTATGGAAAGATATCAGAGCACAATTTTAATGCAGAAAACAATGGATGATATCTAAAAATTATGGTATTTATGTGATTGTAAGCAATACATGTATACTATAATATCAACTCGAATGTATTGCTATGCCTTAGCAGACTGGAATACTGGTAATCAGTCAAATTCGTTGTTACAATTCATGCCACAGTGATGCCTCGTATGTTAAATCTTTAGCATGATAATCACTTTATGAGGGTTTTTTATGTGAAACCTTCAGAATAGTCAATCAGATACAGTAGAAAATCATCTCTTGGAGAGACTTCGAATGTCTCGATTTAGTCCTGTATCTTGAAAATCTCTCAAGCAAATATATGACCAGTCGCGTCAAAAAGGACATGTTGTCGGTAAACGCAGTTTTGAGATAGAGGCCAATATATTTGGTTAAATATAAAGAAAATAATAGAAAAAAACATGCTTCTTTAAATCATATCTTGTGTTTAAAAAGTCCGATTACCTTCAACATAGTATCATTTCAAAGCTTAAAATGTGCTCTTTCAAGTCATACCAATAACTCAGATTTGACCCGCGCCTCCAACATGTCCAACATGACATTTGCAGTGTTCACTAGGGAGGAGGGTTAAGCTTAATGGTTGTCCTGGTCTGATTCTTGTTAATCAGACGGCATATTTTTCATATCAAATCAGTCACTTATAATTGACCGATAGGTATGTCTTGTCGCTTAGAATTGGCTAAATGATAAGACATCTTGCTATTTTTCATCTGTTTCCGTCACACTAAATGGATATTTGGTTTTCATTACATCTGCAGTAATATCTGATTTAATAAGTATTTGTAGCTCAGATTCAAAATTAGAATTGGGGAATATTTCACAAGACTGGCTATAATAGAAAAGTTAAGAGGTAGGAGGTAGTATCATTGAATGACCCTCGTAAAAAGACCAAATTTAAGGGATTTTTGGGATTTTATCAGCCGTTATTGAAGATCGTATAGTTTGTTTAAAACGGACATGGATTAGACTTTTATCTCACTCACATGTTATTCGTCTGGACGCAAACATAACCTATTAATACAATAGACAATATGTCCAGTGATAGGGTTTCCTGATAATTCATTTCGACAGTGCGTGGAAGGAACATATGGGGTCAAGATGGAAGGTTAGTGTGTGCAAGTAGTAACATCGATGCGTGCCGGGGTGTTCTACTCTGTCTTCCACATCCGTATGGGTGCTCATGCGCAGCAGGGTACCAAGGATTAGACTGCCAACAAAGTAAGTATTGTGGTGTCAAACAATGGAATTAGTTAGCGGTCATACACGACTCCAAATATGGTCAAGCCTATACATTACGAAACCAACGCATATAGGAAAACAGCTACGAACTATATGTTATTCTTATCTAGGTATTAGCTATTTTTTAATATTTTGTCATACAAATAACGCTTTTTGTTTAAGTCGAACAACAACAAATTTCCCCCTTTACAAATCGGCGAATCCAGCGAGATGTTTACCAACTTCCTGTTTCAAGTAATCGCGTTCTTTAGAACACGCACACACGACAACGCTTGAACATCTTGACGCGATGAATATACGCACTTTAAGGTATTTTTTAAGCCCCGCCCAAACTGTATATTATCGGTTTCATAATATACGTATATCGGCTGAAAATCAGCCGAATTGTCTGTTGACATCCAAAACCACACCCACTATATAAGATTGATACTAGTTGATTTTATAAATACAACTTATTTGGTTTTCACAACTTGATTATAATAAGCAATTTTGTAGCAGGAAAATAGGGCTAGGAATATCATTCTACCAACTTTATCATGTCAGTAAACACACGGTAAAGATGCTTTAATAGTATCGTCGATCGATATTCTTGGTTACTCTTGGTGTCTTTAAGTTATAGCTATAGCAAAGCAGATAGGATAAATGATCTTGTTACGTTTACCTCTGAATGAAGAACAGAGAATTACACATCGATATCAGTAGGTAAATAGTGACACTGTACGTAGTTTCCTTGTTTTACATAAACATTTCAAGCATGCAATGTTTTCACGAAATCATATTTTTGTCGTTCCTTGACAGATTGTACAGACGGCTACTTCGGAGCTGGCTGCAGATCGCAATGTCATTGTCAACCTAGTGACCGTTGTCATCCCGACACAGGCATTTGTGATAACAGAATGTGTAGTGAGGGATGGTCAGGTGTTAACTGTCAACGTAATACGATAACATTTTTGTTCAATATTTATTTTTAATATAACCTAACCCTTGGACAGGGCAGATAAATTCAACACAGTGATGATGACAGGGATTTTAAAATATTAACTCTTAGAGATTCATTCTTTTAGTATACAGACGCGCTTATATTTGTGATATGATCTGTGAAAACCCGTCGAGTGTCGCCAGATGCGAACTAGGGATTATGGGTAAAATTAAAATTAAAATGTTACATTTATTTATTTATTAATTTTTCTTTTTGGAAAATTCATTTGCAATACTTTGTGATATCAAAATTCATGACATTTCACCTTCAAAAACCTAAGTCACTTCTTATTAACTTTATAATGTTACTCTATTAAACTATGTATCTTTTTTTGCCCTGTTGTCATGATTTCTTGTTTTGTAGATTTTTATTACATCACAATCATCAATCACTCATAACTTTTTGTGTAGTGATCTTAGAAAAATGATCGAAACAGTTCTGTTTCAGCTTTCTTATAATATAAATATATCCCATACGAAAAATCCCACCATGTGGCGGGTTTTTACAGATCGCATTTTACCACTCGTTTAAATACACTTATATCGCAGCATCGATTTAAACGCACTTTAGAATATCCTCAACTTAGCATTTGATGATACTACCAACTATCAAAAGACGATTGTAGGCCTAAACAAAATGCGTCGTAGGAAAATGAAGTGTTGCTGTTACGATAATTTGAAACGTTTAGTTACAATAACACCGGTGTGAGGAATTCGAAAGTCCGCCATAACTGAGAGTCCTACAGTGGAACCTACCATAAATACCCTTTTTATCCAATTCACATAAATATCCAATTCACTTAAATGACTATAAAAACACCACTTTTCTTATAAGGAAGTCAAGTTTGGTGACATGTGATACAGAAGGCTTTACGCAAACAACTTATTTATACAACATTCAATAATCTCATTTGCGTATTGTTAACAAGTTAGCATCAGGTCAAAAACACATTGTAATTTATATCAGGAAAATGTGTACATTAGAAACCTGGACATCAGATGTCGCGTGAGAAAAATGAGCAACATTTATGATTTCTTTGTATTTATCTATATATTTCATTAATTTGCATAATTTACTACCAATATTCTAAAATTAATTCGAACATAACAATACCTTTAATGTAGGCTAGGGCTTGTGACCTATAAAATTAAAGAGTAAGACTGTCAAAAGAAGACCTCCGATCCTCTTTAGCACGGTTATTTCAAACTATCCTTAATAACTTACCACACAGAGATCAATAATCTATGGATACTCAGACGTTCTCAAAAATGTTATTTTGATCAAACTATATCAACATAGATTTATTGGAGTATTGAAAACACCTATAATATTAATAAGTACTGCTGCAGTACAAAGAAAACTTATTGAACGCGAGCCGGCATCGTAGGCAGCCTGATTTGTTTTGTTAAAATCAGGTTATTGAAAAGTTATGGTTTTAGTAGGCATAGCACACATACAATTCAAATAATTGAGACATGTACAAAATTGGTGTCAAATGAAAGATTGCAATTAAAGATTTATTTTCCAAAAATAATTATGACAATCGGTCAACGAATTCTTGTGTTACGGTGTTTTGAAATACTCCGAAAATGGCCGAAAACCTGCCAAAAACAGTAACAATTCCCAAAAAATAGAATTTTTCAGGATTTAGAGAGCTCAATCTGTTAATAATGTAACATTTAAAACGCCATTTACACATATTTCTCAACAATTGAATATCTAAATACCATGTTAAATTTTAAAAAAATATGGTAACATTATATTGCATCAAGCTAAAATAATATAGTGAAATGGGTCATTTTGACCAGTTTCACTGGCCGCTATCAAAAAAATGACTAAGTCCAGCTAATTAATGCGTAAATGTTATAAATCCAGATGTGAATAATGTACTGCAATCAAACTTGGTATACTGGCTAACTGTATGATACCCAATCTTTTAAACTATAATTTAGTTGCATAAGCTCATTAAATATGCAAATTAGCTAATCATCTTTTCAAGTCATTAATATGCAAATGAGCAATGTCCGACAATTTGTTTCCCATCATAAGAGTGATCGGTAATAGATATATAACATGTATACCCAATTTGATTGACAAATATTGCTGCATTTAGTTATATAGTGTAAGGTCATGCCTACCATATATGGCAAGCTCACTGCCCTATAGGGAGTGCACAATGTGAGGATAATCAATATTATATAGGGGTGTTTTTCAAAGTGGAGCTGCATACATTATATGAAGAGCTTTTTTGCATAAGGGCTTACAGACCACTCCTACATGTTACTCATTTTATATTATTAATCAAATTATTGTATGGCTGTCTTCATGACTTGGATTAGTGCATCCATGCACGCGAATTGAGGCACCGACAATACAAGCCACATTCCACATAATGCAAAATGAGTAACAGGTAGAAGTGGATGTAGGCCCTTTTGCAACACAGCTCTTCATTGTTGTTGTTCACTGGTGTAAACGTTCTCAGTGGCATACTCTGTGTGTGTGTGCATTGTGCTATGCCTAGTTTTAGCTCACGGAGTTGTCTTGCGTCCTTTCGTCTTGTACATGTGTCCTTGCATCAGATGTCCAATGCGTAGATTATCGTAGCCAAAGATGTTTCTTGATGATTTCTCCAATGTTAATTATTTACACTTACACTTACACTTAAGATTTGATGGGTACAAATTATAGGCGTAAGCCTTTAGATCCCCATATCCATTTTCGGACCAAAATTTGTCTAGTTGATTCTTGAATTGGTTTGTAGATTATGTAGAGGGAGCTTGTTCCATACATCTGTCGCGGGCGGGAGTGAAGCGCGATAGCCAAGTGTGCAGAGTATGTATCAGATCTGACACCACCAAATGTTGCGCGCGGGGAGGGTTTAATTTGGAAACCTATATCTTTTATTTATTGGGTCCGTTTGCAGGGCAGAACCTGCGGCTTTCTAAAGAAAGATATATTAAAGATAAAATGTACACAAATTAAGAAACAACAAAGTGTCACACTTCATGAAACATTACTGCACGACCAGTCGTAAAAGATAATGGGTACCTAATCATTTGAAATATTGACAAATTAAAGGGGCATTAAGTGGTGTTGAAAATTTTAAATGTTTAAAAATGTACTTCAGAATTCAAGATGAACATTAAAAATTGCCATTATTGTTGTTTCTACTAACAAAAACACAGCAAAATTTGATTAAAACAATATCATTGCTATTTATTGAAAAACGCCCTCTATGCAAATATGGTTCGCGTTATGTATCACGCGTACTGCAGGAGGATATTGCCGGACGTAAAATGCTCGTCGCGGCTGCACGAGCATTTTTGAATCGACGTTTTCTTGTACAAAGAGGGCTGATTTTTCTTAATCCTTATAGGTGTAAGTTCATACATGTAACACAATTATAAAAATATACTAATCTCAGTTTTTATCATAATATCGGCCGAGTGCACCAATGACGGGTAACTTAATAGGGAGGTAAGCTACCTCCATAGTAGTTATGCTCTAACTGTAGCATAACTTACTAACGATGTAATTCGTAGAGCATAACTGGCGAATAACACCAGAATAGCAACTAGCGAGGTAAATATCCACATTAATGAGCATCGTCCCCTTACAAAATTAATTGGCGCATATGCCAAGTGTTAACCTATAGTTTAATGTAAAATTCTGACGTGATTAGTCCTGCGTAATATTAAAAGCGTGTCGTCACTCGCTAGGTCATAGGTGAGTGTAAATCAAGAATCACGTGGAGTCGGCTTGCGATCCGGAAAAAATGATGCCATTTTATGGCCAAAAATTTCGAAGTTTGTTTACCGCTTTTTCAAAAATAAGGACTATCATGACATTACAAACATATTTTGGGCGAGGGGCACATACAAACATTGCACCAAAAAGCACAATTTTAATGACAAACACAAGCACCCGATGGAAACAATTATATACAATTGAACACATCTCTTAACACAAATACTTCCGTGGTGTGGAAACCTTGTCCTTCGCTTATTAACCGCAGAACCCCGGTTCGATCCCCAGACCACGCACGGCACGATATGCTTTTTTTCTTCTTCCACTCAAAATAATGTTGAAACTTGGCTTGATCAGTTTTTGATTAATAAAAACAATAATAAGTTTATTTATTTAGTCATTATTTAAGATCCATGGACAATTAGTAAATTTTGGTTAAAATATGACCCAAAGTCGGTGCGATTAGTGTTTGAATGGGCAAAAGGATTTGTGATCTAAATTTTGACTTAAAAAATCACCAAATTGCATGAATGGATTTTCAAAAATACAAAATCTTTCAGCTCTCATACAAAATCTTTTTAACTCCAAGGCCTAAACCTTAACCATCTCCCGTACCCCAACCGTCACCATCCCGCCCCCGCCCCGTGGCATATCCGTTACGCAATTTAGCATCACAACCCCCATTCGTCACCGCCCCCGCCCCGCCCGTGGCATATTTCAACTCCAAGGCCTAAACCTTAACCATCTCCCGTAGCCCACCAGTCACTCCCCGCCCTGCCCCTGCCCCGCCCGTGGCATATCCGTTACGCAATTTAGCATCACATTTCTTCATTAACCCCCTGCCTTCCAAACCACATTACATCATTACCCCCCCCCCCCCCCCCCATTCGTCACCGCCCCGCGGCCCGTGGCATATCTCAACCCCAAGGCCTAAAGTTCCCCGCCCAGCGGCTTATCTCAACGCCAAGGCCTAACCTTAACCATCTCCCGTAGCGCGGCGTATTTCTCCAATATTTGTCCGCCAGCGTGTCGCATACAGTATCAAATCCCACATCTGACACCATGTTACGTAATTTAGATTCACCATATCATGTTTTGTTTTATCAGAAACCACATTATTTCGTTACCTTATGACCCGCTGCCCCCCCCCCCCCCCCGCCCGCCCTGCCGTCCCCGCCGTCCCCGCCCCGTCCCCGCCCTCGCCCCGTCCCCGTCCCCGCCCACGCCCCGTGGCTTATCTCAACCCCAAAGCCTAAACCATAACCAACCCCGTGTGGCGCAGCGTATTTCTCCAATATTTACCCGCCCGCGTGTGTAGGGGTGCGTGGGTGTAGTGCGTGTGCGCATTTATTTTGCATGGCGCACTGCGACGCGTTATGTGCTACGCGCCGACTGCATGGTTACAGTGTACGCAGAGAAAAACAAACATGGCCCGTAGAAATAGTCTCAAAAGCCGGGCTGAAAAGGCCCTAAATTGGACATCATTTTGCTCATATCTCGGTCAATTATGTACGGTTTTCGGCCATTTATAGCTTATAACCCGTGTCAGGTCATCATCTAGTATCAGTGAATAATTCACGGCTTTAAAATGCAAAATGAGAAAGCCTTTTCAGGATACATACATACTCACATACATACATACATGAATTATAGTAAGACTAGCGGGACGCCCGTCCTTCGGACGGGCTCTCCCGCTAGGGAGTAGGGCCTACCAGATAGAACACCTACAAAATGAAACAACTTAAAGTGTTGGAAAATTTATAACGAAACACATAATAGAAATAGAACAATATCTAAAACAATTTTTGTTTTAAATCAAAAGGTTTTGTAGTAGGATTAATTCAAAAGTTTTCAAATTTCAATTAAAAAAGACCCCCGCCCGCCCACGCCCCGTGACATATTTCAACTCCCAAGGCCTAAACCTTAACCATCTCCCGTACCCCACCCGTCACTCCCCCGCCCCGCCCCGTGGCATATCCGTTACGCAATTTAGCATCACATTTCTTCATTAACCCCCTGTCTCCCAACCACATTACATCATAACACACAACCCCCATTCGTCACCGCCCCCGCCCGCCCCGCCCCGTGACATATCTCAACCCCAAGGCCCAAAGTTCCACGCCCCGCGGCTTATCTCAACGCCAAGGTCTAACCTTAACCATCCCCCGTAGCGCGGCGTATTTCTCCAATATTGCGGCCCGCGTGTCACATACAGTATCAAATCCCACATCTGACCCCATCGTTACGCAATTTAATAATACATTTCTTTATTAACCCCATCCCAAACCACATAACCCTAACATAACCTACATGTAGGCACTAAGGGGTTCATTACACACAACCCCTAACCGTCACCGCCCCGCCCCGCCCCGTGGCTTATGCAACCCCAAGGCCTAAACCGTAACCAACTCCCGTGGCGCAGCGTATTTCTCCAATATTTGCCCGCCCGCGTGTGTAGGGGTGCGTGGGTGTAGTGCGTGTGCGCGTTTATTTTGCATGGCGCACTGCTGCGCGCTATGTGTAACGCGCGCCGACTGCATGGTTACAGTGTACGTATAGAGAAAAAACAAACATGGCCCGTAGAAATAGTCTCAAAAGCCGGGCTGAAAAGGCCCTAAAGTTGTGTTCGTTTGCCCATATCTTGGTCAATTCTGTACGGTTTTCGGCCATTTATAGCTTATAACCTGTCTCAAGACATCATCTATTATCAGTGCAATATTCACGGCTTTAAAATGTAAAATGAGAAAGCCTTTTCAGGATACATACATACACCCCTACATACATGTATACATACAACATACGGTGAATTATAGTAAGACTAGCGGGACGCCCGTCCTTCGGACGGGCTCTCCCGCTAGGGAGTAGGGCCTACCCGGAGATAGAACACCTACAAAATGAAACAACACATAAGTGTTGGAAAATTTATAACGAAACACATAGGAATAGAACAATATTTAAAACATTTTTGTTTTAAATCAAAATGTTTTGTTTAATTCAAAAGTTTTAAAATTTCAATTAAAAAATTTAAAAAGACCCCCGCCCGCCCACGCCAGGCCTAAACCTTAATCAACTCCCGTACCCACCCGTCACTACCCCGCCCTGCCTGCCCGGTCGTGGCATATCCGTTAAGTATCACATTTCGTCATTAACCCCCTGCCTCCCAAACCTCATTACTTCATGGCTTCCCCTCGCCCCGCCCGCCTAAATTAACCAACTTCCGTAGCGTTCTTCAATAACCCCCTGCCTCCCAAACCTCATTACTTCATGGCCTCCCCTCGCCCCCGCCCGCCGTCCCCGCCCCTACCGCCCGCCCCGTGCTTATACACCTTCAAGGCCTAAATTAATCAACTCCCGTAGCGCAGCGTATTTCTCCAATATTTGCCCGCCCGCGTGTGTAGGGGTGCGTGGGAGTAGTGCGTGTGAGCGTTTATTTTGCATGGCGCACTACGACGCGTTATATGTTACGCGCTCAACTGCGCTCGACTGCATGGTTGCAGTACGCGCAAAAATAAACAAACATGGCCCGTAGAAACAGTCTCAAAAGGCCCTGGATTTCATTCCTTTTTGCTCATATCTTGGTCAATTCTGTAAGGTTTTCGGCCATTTATAGCTTATAACCCGTGTCAAGTCATCATCTATTATCAGTGCAACGTTCACGGCTTTTAGACGCAAAATGAGAAAGCCTTTTCAGGATACATACATACTCACATACATACATACATACAACATACGGTGAATTATAGTAAGACTAGCGGGACGCCCGTCCTTCGGACGGGCTCTCCCGCTAGGGAGTAGGGCCTACCAGATAGAACACCTACAAAATGAAACAACACA